>JAOWBC010000002.1:3045501-3068129 GCA_028566105.1 Hypoplectrus providencianus
ATAGACTTTATAAGGCACGGCACAGTAACTTGGCGTCATGGGTAGCAGCAGGTTATCACAACACGTTTTGAAGGAGTAGCTCTGTTGGATGAGCTCTCCTGGAATGTCAACACAAAGTAATTCAAAGAATGAATACTTTATCTGATGGACTCAGCTCTGAAAAGTGATCTTCAGAAGTAAATAAAGGGATACGCCTAGAAACTGCAGCTGCACTTCATTTAGGACATTTCATGTGTCACCAGCAAACACTGTAAGGTTTCCACTGGTTACTTGAACATCATGGATGTGTTTTGCTTTACTAAAGGCTCAAAGTGTGGATGACCTTTTTAATTCTTCACAGTTTGATCTTCCCAGCCAGGGGACTGTTGGGATACAGCGCTGAGAATCGTCCGAGGGTCCAGACTGTGAAGACGTTTCTGTAGGAGGTGTAACTGATAGCACAGCTCTTATTGAACACACCCGAAATATTCTCCTGAGGAGGGGAAGCACAAGTGGAGTACAGATAACATTAGAGAATTTAAGAGTTGTATGAATATGAGGGGAAAGTGGTGTAAGGTTATGAGAAGAACAGAGAAGTAAGAGAAATGAAATAGAGAAAAATTTAAAAAACTTGTTCGAATCTGTACCGAACTGAAATTAGAGAATATATGGGGACACTACAATAGTTCATATTGCAAGCAGGGACTCACCTGTGGCCAGTCTCCGTTGGGCAGCTGTTTGTCAATAAGCAGCTGCACCCCTCTTTCCATGGCCTGCCTGTCAGGATGCCTGGTTATGCACACAAGACATTTATGTTTAATTACTTGCAGTTCAATTCGTTTTCAATTTACTATCAGCAGCTGAAAGTTAATTCTGTAGTTATGTGTAATAAACTGTGTAGACACATACAACAACAATCAAAGGCAACAGCAATAAATTATATCAATATATGGCACAACTAAAATTGTAAGACGAACCTTATAGATCAAGAGCTATTTATCAGTTGGCTAAATCTATCTGAATCACAGATATATTGTCTTATATGTACCATGATAACATTCATATTTTACAAAAATATATATAGCAGAAAATGATGCTTGATGTGATGTTATCATGTCAAAGATCAGCAGAGCAGTGGACAAATAAAAGACGGATAATGATTGATAATGCTAAATATGGTTTAAGGAGTTATTTCTTCAGGAAGCAGCTTTCTGAGTGCTTTTGCTTTCATATTGGAGCAAAAGGAGAAGAATTATATTTTCATTCCAGATCAAAACATTAGTTGGTTTTCCCCCTCAGTACAGTTATCAGAAATCGGTCACACCCTCATGCTTTATACTGGCCCAGACTAATGCATCATATCCAGTTACACTGTGATCCGGTGTAAAGCCTCTGAGTTGAGCGCTGCCTTACCTGACAGCCATCAGACCTAACAGAGCCCAGCAGGTGTTGTGGATCTGAGCACTGCTGCTTTGAACGTAGCGCCGCTGCTCGCATGACTCAAAGTCCTCCCCCCAGCCTCCGTCTGGCATCTGCCTGTCCAGCAGGAACTGACATGCTCTCTGCACCTCCACACACGCGTCCCTGTTAACCAAGGCACGGCAGTGGAATTATGTATGTCAACTAATAGGTCACTAGGAGTTCCAGTGTGGCTTGGCAAGTTTAGCGAATTAAGGATTAGACTGCTGCTGTGGGTCAAAAATGATGTTCATGGCTCAGTGGAACTCTTACTCTTCCTCGTAGATGTGACCCATACAAGCAAAGGCTTCAAGGCCGAACCATATCCCATATGTGAAGCACACCCCCCAGGACCTGAGCAGGATCACAAAAGGGTTATTTTCCATTAAATATGACCTATCCATGACTTAATATGTCAGCTAGGAAAATTTGGTGTAATCTCACCCTTCCCATGATCCATCAGGCCTCTGCACCCTCCTGCAGTACTCAAGCCCTTCTCTTAGAGTGGACCTGAAAAACAAATAGACACGTTTTTGTGGATGTCTCCAATCACTTCTTTCTAAAACAGTTTAATATTGTGAAATCTGATGGGATGGAAAAAAACATGATGATTTGATCCAATATATATACTACGGTGCTGTATGTGTGAAGTTTACCTTATCTCCTGAGCACGGTGCTCAGGGTAGGCCTTCTGGAAGTGCCTCAGGGCCTGCATCACTGCTGACGTGCACTCCACATAGGTATAATCTATCATGATGTCCCCTGTGTAAGAGCGCAGTGTTACTAACATGGTTATCATTATATTAAAAACTTTAATTTATACCAAGAACTTTTAGCATATATTGTCACTTTACTTTACCAGTTGTTCATCATAACTTTGACTGAATCTTTTGATCATGATCATTTAATGCTTGCTGATCTCCAGATTAAGGGATCAACAGAGGTTTTATGTTACTGTGATGAATAAAAACAAGATAATAACTTTCCTTTTGTAGTAGGAAGAAACCATCTAAAACCAGGAAGTATATAAACAATCCTTAATGAAATAAAAAGCTGAAACATTGTACTGCAGATATACATAGCATACACTATGTCTCATGTCTGAAATATCTTTGTGCTTGAATTCTGAGAGCAGATGGTTGACTTTGTGATGCCAATTAGCATAAAAATGCCTACTTTTCATATCTATGCAAATGCCAGGCAATCTAGCTCTTGTCTGTTCTGATGTAAGATGCCAAGAGACAACAAACAATATAAAGAAAGATCGGTGTTAGTTAAATTGTTTAAAGTGTTGGTTTATAAAAATAAGGATTGGTATCAATTACCAGCTCCTTTTTTTTTTTAATTTGAATCATATTTCTCCATGATTATCAGTTTTTTTTTTAACAATTCCAGCAATTGCTCATTACTAAGACTTCAAATGCTGTACAAATATTCACTCACTCATCTATAAGTGCCTACATTTAAATTCCAGCATATTCCCCCAAAGTGTCACATTTCACAACACATGCTGCATCCTCTTTTTAAAATGGAAACTAAGGTATTGAAGGGACCACATAATTGCAACATAATCAGAGTGTAATGGAAAATGTTTTCCAGCATCTGAATGTTGAGAGGGGATAGAAGAAGTGTCATGTTTATATTTGACTCAGTTTCCCTTTTTCACATCTGCATATTTACAGGCTGAGTAATGCTGACAGTCCTGGCAGAGTGAACGCTGCTGAGCAGTGAACACTGCTCCTTTACGAGAACTGTGAGATCCACCAGGCACTGACTTGAATCACGCTCTCATTGCAAAATGAACATTGCTATGCTGCCAAGAAATCAGTTCAGTGACCTTTTACTTTATGCCCTTTTCTTAATTTCCATTGTCACAAGCCATTGGCTTACAATTATGTATAATATCCACAATTAGTATAATTATCACAAACAGTACATTGTGAGTAATTTAAGACTGGACATATCTGGCAGTGATGCACATGAAATACTGGCTGCATGTCGTTGGCAGCAGACCTACCGAACACCTCAGAGGGGTTGAGCAGTTCCAGCAGTTTTCCTCCTCTCTTAGTTTCATATGTAGCGTATCCACCGTCAGAGTTTCTCATGCTCAGCAGCTACAAAGAGTGACAGACACATGGCAAAGGACGCTGAAAGACGACACCTGATATGTTTCAGTAGCAAAGTTGTACAAGAAGTCCATAGTCGCAGTTAGTACAGAAGCATGGTTTTGGTTTGTGAACAGATTAACAAGCAGAATATTCCTTTTAGATTTATGGGTATATATCAGAGGGGTGTCAGTCATCTTATAGCCTAACACTCAGGTACATAAGCATACCTCCCAGATAATACAACCATTAATATGAAAATATAATGTAAAAACTAAAGAAGTGGGTTTTTAAGCAGTTTAGAAAGCAATTTGTGTTGGTCATCCAATTGCTAAAATCACAGAAATCTCCAAATAAATAAAGTTTTTCAAGTCACAGCTTGGATTTGTCTGTGTTGTTCCAAAATCTTGGTATATGGAAGTCATGTTCTGGAGGGTTTTTTTTGACCAATTTTTATTTTAAAAAAAAAGCAGAATTCAGCAGCAAATATGTGTAACAAATGGTATCAACCCAAAATAGTTGATACAATTTATGTGACAAAGTTGAACATGCAAATGGACTTCAACATGCTGGAATATTCATGTTCTGAACTATAATACCCCCTCAGAGGTTTATTAATTAATTTATTGATTGATCACAGCGTGTTTATTAGAGATTTTTGAAAAGAAAAAGTCACATTGCTGAGTTACATCTCAAATTAATCTTCAGGTTCACAGCTTTCATGTGACAGTTATTGTTAATCCCAATTTAAATTCCAGTTAACATGAACAGAAACACCTTGCTAACCTAGCTAGCTGGCTAGCGTTACATCCATTTTTTTAATATTCAGTTTATGGACCCTACACTACAAAAAAAAGCCTTGTAGCTCATGGAGTAGTAACCCTTGTTAAATGTATACTACTCCTGCAGACTCACCACATCCACAGCATCATACAGGCGCTCTGAGCTGACGTGCTGCCCCAGGGAGGGACAGAGCTCTTGCAGCAGCATCACTGATTTAAGGCCCTCCGCTGTGCAGTCGGCCACAATCCAGCCACAGTCACGGGTACTGAAGGGGAAGCCTCCCTGACAAATAGGAACACGGGGATGCACAAATGTACTTTTGTCAAAAGCCATTTTTGCCTTTGTCATTTCAGTAATTTATCTCACAATAAATGTAACAAGGTGGAGAGACGTGCCTCTGGGTGATATTAGTTTTACCTTGTTCATCTGCCTGTAATACTTCTGGTACTCAGGAGGATTGTCAGGGATCTGTGAGAGTGGAAAAACTCGTCAGACGTATAAGATCACTTTATTTAGGTGGTTTATATTACACAATTTTAACCTTTGGCACACCTGAATGTCTTGGGAGTGAAAAACAGAAACTCAAATAACTACTGATTAAATGAAGGTGGTACCTGTGTGATGGTGAGAAACTGGTGGGCATCTCGGAGGCACTCAGCTAGTATGGGGTTATCTTGGGCTCCTGCCTGAACATTGAAACAAGCAACTCATTATTACTGCCTACTGCTTTTTAATACATTTAAAGCAGGCTTTTATGTCAACCGCTGCAATCATATGTTCTTCTCCATTTGACCAATGAGCGACGTAAATATGAGAATATGGTGAATATCTTTCTCATAATAAAAGACTTAGAGTAGTGTTTTACGCAGTAGGTCAGATCTGGAGAGCAACACATACATAGTAGGTCAGAAATCTGGTCCTTTTAACTGAACTTACTTGCAGTTTGGCTGAATACGAAAAAATAACCTGTTGTGAAAATACTCTACATCTGCTTGCTTGATTGCATTGGTAACACTGAAAACATGACTGGCCTTATTTAGTTACCTCAAGGAAAGCCTGTACAGCAAAACATGTATCCCAGAGCTGAGATCCATTGGTCCCCTGTGCACAACAAAAAGGCAAAGTGTTCAAATACTCGCTGAACTCACTAAATTACAGTGACGGAAGGCAGATATAAAATATGGAACCATCTAGTCGACTAAATGAATATAGGTTGAAGGGGGAATGTTGATTTAGTTTTAAAGCATTGTTAATTTCATACATCCAATTTTCATTCTCTGCTCTGATTGGTCAGTGTTAACAGGTCTTCTTCAGCTCTTGGCATTTCTGCACCATCATTGCAGCTGGAGCATTAATACAATGTAGCAGCACCTTCTACCTTACTAAAACATAGCAGACCCTGCACAACCCTACAGAGGTCCTGAGGGCTTGTTTAAAATCTCAGTATCTGAATATGGGAATATTTCTACACTTTTCAGTGTTTATATAACACTTAGCCCTACTGAATAATCAAAAAGGTACATCCACTTTTTACTTTGCACAGTTTTAAAAATAGTCCTACATATGTAGACAGAGGTCATATTCTTACCTGCATTTTCATGCCATCTAATCCCAACCTGGAACACAGAGAACGTATTGTAAGTTTATTAGTTGTATACTTTTTTGTACATCTTTACTTAATGGTTTATCAGTACTGAACAGTTTGCAATTTGAAACATATATATTGGAAAATTATAAATCAGGTTTTTTGAGTGTCTGACTGACCAGAGGTAGTCTGGGATCCTGGACACGTGCTCCTGAAAGGCCGGAGAGGAGGCACCATCCACATACCAGCGAACCAGCATGTTAATAGTCTTGGAGATCTGATGAGAAAGTTCAATACTTCACGTTCACACGCTCAATTTCTCTCACACAAAAATCTTAGGAGATAAGTTGTATTAATTGTTATTCTGTGTCAAGTATAGCCATATGCAAAATCTATTCAATCTGTTTCCTTTATTTTAAATATGTCTGTGTACAGTACCGGTCCGATGCTGATGCATTTAGTGAAGCGGTCGTCAGCCTGAATGTGTTCATACAGTTCTTTGACAGCCTTTGCTCTCAGTGTGGTGCTGTGGTGAGCTTCATACACATTCAACACCGCTGCAGGGCAACAGGAAGAGTCACAGGTTAGAGGAGTAATTTACTGTGCAACTTTTGGGGAAACCCCAGTGGAAAGCACTTCTGTGTTTGTCATTAAAACAACATCCTGTTTCCAGGGATCAACATGCTTTTTTTCCCCATATATTCCTGTCACATGAGCAAATTACTCATCTGCAAAGGTTTAAGGTTTCAGTAACAAACAGCTGTTTTATTGCTGGATAATTTCTTATGAATAGACATCACTTGCTGCAACATGCTTCTGTAGGTGGTGGTTTGTTGCCATGGTGACAGTGTGTTGTACACACTTACTGTAGGCGACTGTGAGCAGTGTGCTGTGAGGTGTGTACATGTCACATGCTGCTACATTGTTCCTCTGAGCCGGCCAATTAATGGTGCCATAGTCTTGGACATAAAGCTCCTAGAAGACAGAGAGAAACATTCTGTTATGCATTTGATTAAATAATATATAATAATTGAATGCAGCGATCAAATTTTCATTATTAATTGCCCAGCAGCCTTATAAAATAGTTACACATATTCATATATACAGAGACATCAGCATGAAACAACAGCAAATAAATATAATTGATACTGAAAACTGTAATGCCTCAACCCGTCATAAATAAGGACATACAATTATAGTTCTAAATGATGTCTGCAACAATCACTAACATACATATTATAAAGCTCCAACAACAGGAAGAAAATTAAGAAGAAAAAAAAACAGGACTAAGAGGGTGATTGAACATCATCTTAGGTAAGTGAGGCAACCAGAAGCACTTCTGGGCTTTTTCAACTCACTATGAAGAGTTGACACCTTTTATATACGTCCTGGGAATAAAGTTTTAATTAATTTGTTGATGGTCAGGATTCCTATAGGACTAATCTACTGTATCCCAAAAATCATCTCAGTCAAAGTCTGATGAAAGCTCAGGAATATCTTCCCCAAATAATAAATCCATTAGTATTAGGTATTAGTTTTCTCCAGAATGTAGCTCTAATTTGGAAAACAGATCAGAGATAAGTTTACTGCAAGCAGATTTTCAGGGTAGAAACATATTGAGTTGAAGTGTTAAATCAAAAGATGTCTTATATTTGACTTAATAAATATTGACATATATTATTATAAATATATATGACACTCTTTCACTTCAGCTCTAAGGGTCTGACAGCAAAAAACTGCCATTTATTGTTAACACCACTTATGAAATGCAAATAACTGAACAGCTTAATTGACATGATGGTTCAGCAACAACTTTGCTAATTATGAAAACTGTTCCAGTGTTCAGAATTTAATGGCATTGAGCAGTGAAATTTCAGATTGTAACAAAGTGAATAAATTCCACTGACCCCTCCCTTTCCAAGTATCTCAGAGAACTACGGTGGCCTGCAGGTAATATTAGGCCTCTCTAGCGCCAGTGTTTGGTCCTATCTGGGATTCTTAATAATGACATTTCATATCACTCTCATATCTTTGTAAACTAACCATTCTTGGGATATTGGGCTAATTATTGGAGAAAACAAGGAATCTGATCTTAGACTCCATAAACTTGTGATGGCCATTTTGTCTTCTGCTGACAAGCCATTTAACAGCCCTAACGGTTAAGCAACAGCATAAAATGAAAGATAACTGACTGCCATGAAATTATTCAGCAGGCACTCAGGGATGAAAAGCACCCTACCAAGGCCTCCCTCTAGAGCAGTGGTTCTTAACGTGGTTCGGTGAGTCAGTCTCAGAGGGTTTGGTACCCCACTGCTCTAGAGTCTAACTGTGTAAACTGAGTGTATCACGCCCCCTTGTGGGAGAAGATAGTTCCAGCACCTGTCTGAGGCTGAGCACCAGGGAGTCTTCCTCTGCAGCCAGTCTGACAGCGTAACAGTAGCTCATGGGGAGGTAGACCTGGCGACAGTGACACCACAGGGTGGAGGGGTGGGCTGGCATCCAAGTGGGAAACAGCCTGGAAAACACAAAATACATGTTCCAATAAGTAATAACACAGAAAAACATTCCTCTTATTTGACACTGCTGATGTGATAGCATCAGCAGCAAAGCAAAGATATCATCTAAACAGCAACCAATCAGCCCTTTTTTTAATTCATCCAAACTTTTCTGTTGCACAGGGCAGTGATACATTTAGATTTCCAGTTGCATCAACAGTTTGCAAAGAGGACAGAGGAAAACTGGGAATTTGGTGAGGATAAGCATAGTTTTATCGTGTGCACATCCACCCAGCTGGGTAGAAGCACAGGACACAAACAGCTTACAAAGGAGAGAAGCAGGGTGAACATACAGACGGAAAAAAACAGCTATGTCTACAATTGGAGATTATGTGACACTAATTATTATTCACAAACAAATTACTATGAATTTAAAAAAACATGTCATTACTTAATGATTGTAGACCATACATTAAGTTATGATAAAAAGTTTCATATATTACATTTTATAATAACAATGTTATAATGTAAAAATAAAAACTAATGCATATCATACAGGAGAAGAAACAATTTCAAGAGTATTGAGGAGACACACCACCAATCTGGGGTTAAAGGACAGGACATTATGACCTATGTGAATAAGACAGTTAAAGTTCTCTGTGGGGTTTTTTTTAAAAACAGGACACTGTGTCCGTTACACCATTGTTCAGATGAGGAATTTAACATAAAACTAAAACTTTAATGTCAATAAATGAAAAATTTTAAAAGCTTTGATTGGATGTCTCCCCCTGCTGCTAAACCTGCTTACTTTTTTGATTTCCGGCTTCTCTTTAATGTTTTTAAATCAAAGTTTAGAGTAAACTCTTCTGGGAAAATGGTTGTTATTTTACTTCACATTATCTAATATTTTGCATGTATGCATGTATATATCCTACTCTTTATGAACATGCAAGTTAGAATGACAAAGCCTAAAATACGTGCCATCACTCAACATTTACAAGGTTGTATGTTTCAGTGTATAGACACCCTCTCATTTTCTAAGACAGCATGAATAACAGTGACAACTGCTGCTGAACTTAAACAGACAATAGCACCACCAACAGAACTTTTATTGAGATAACATGGTTGAAAAAAACTAAATAACTACTATATCATTCGAACAATGATATGCAATTTTAAAAGTAATCACACTTTTATATTGTGGCGATATAGTTGTACTAATGGGATATAATGGGATGAAGGAACGTACCACATCTCTGGTAGAAGCGTGTTCAGTCCCTCCCAACTGTACACATTTAAAATGGCCAACCAGAATTTACCCCATGAAGGAATCCCTACAGCACCACCTGTTCAAAATAACAAAACATAGACAGATATTGCATGAACATAGTACTATGAATAATTGACACGGTTATTATAACTTTATATAATACGCCTTTCCAAGCCGTTTTCCCATTTTATAATAACTAGTACGTGTGCTTTATGTTATCATTTCAGACAGATGATCAGTGGTGGTTATTACTGTGTGTGAATGGCTGCAGACTTCAGTAATAATGATAATAATCATAAAAATAACTGACATTGCATATTTAGGGACTGTTTCAACGTATCCCACCGTTGCTGTGCAAGTTGTTCCTGGCTCGAACCATGTCAGGATCATCAGGCTCGACTCCCAGGATCCTTAAAGAGATGTAGCTCAGCGCTGTGCCAAAGACCGTTGACTTATCTTCAATATGTCTGAAAAACAAAACACATCCACCATGCTGTAGTAAGCAGTGTTTCACACAGTTAGGTTTTTAATGTTTCTATGGAATTTCTCGGTGGAGATAAATGGACACTTCTTGGACACTTGTCTTTACTAAACCACTGCTGCTGTAGCGGTTCAATAACAGGTATATGTAAATGCTTACTTCATAACATTATATTTCACAATAAACACTGTCATTTCTTCAAAGATGACATAGACTGGCTTTAACTAAAGCTAGACTTTGTCATCTTATTCAGAAAACCTAGAGCACCAAGGTTTAAAAAATGAGAGTGACAGGGATGATGAATAACATTATCAGCTGTCATTTTAAATCAGCTGGTTGATTGCATATATACATACATATTTTGTTTTCCCCTTACTGCTTTATCTTTGTGTTTATATAGATTAATTTCAATTTCAATCAATTCAATTTCAATTTCAATTAATTCTATATGATTTTGTTCTGAATATTCTGGGTATATTATCTATCTATTATTAGTGTGCTGTGGACTTACAGGCCCCAGCCTCCATCTGGCAGCTGCACAGAGCGCAGGTACCTCACCATCTCTTTCTTCCAGGCTTCAGGCAGAGGGATCTTAGCCACATGGCATGTGATCAGGAGACCTGAAGCACAGAAATGAACACCCATACAGATCAACAGACCGGCTGAAAAGTTTCCTCATTTAGGTAATAGGTAATATCTTTAAAAAATACTTCAAGATACTTTATGGTATTAAGTCAAATTGTCGTACCAAGTTATAATTTTGAGACAGTTTCTCAACATTCTGCAACAAACATTCATTTTATTCACATACAGTCATTATTTTAAGATACTTAAGTCATTATACTAAATCACAAAATTCTTTTTTTTTCTTAAATATGCACTATAATTTCACTTGATGTGATTGAAGCCTCTGACATGGGAGGAAAACATAGATATTGACGACAATGATTTGGCTTACCTGGGAGCAGGAAGAGAGGTCCGCCATAGTCCCCTGCCCAGTGACCGTCCTCGGCCTGGAGCTTGCTGTAGAAATGCATACCTTTCAGAGCTGCATCTACAGCTGTGTGGGCAGCTGGAGAGCCAGACAGAAACTTACTCTGTGGAGAGAAATGAACACCAAACAAATGTCATACATTTCAGGGTGTGTAGAAACACTTGTGGCGACCATTTACAGAAAAACCTAATAGTTTGCATTCTTTTCATAAGATTAAGTAAGCCTTAGAAGTCTTGTAGTCCTGTATCTACATCTGAAATATAGAGCGTCTGTTTGAATGCTGTGGCTCAAGAAAAAATTATAATCAAATGAACCCAGAGCACAAATTGAAACAATAAAAACAGATATAGATTCAAAACTCACCGTGTCCAAGCCCAGAGAATGTGCTTCCAGCATGGTCTGCTCTCTGTCTGGGGTGTCCTGGTCTTCCACATAGCGCCAGGTCTGCCTGCCCTCCACATTAGTCAGCCTCCAGCGGCTCAGGTCTGTTACTGGCTCGGTCTTGTACGGCCCCCCTCGCCTCCGCAGATGCCTATAATAATAGCAAGCATTTTACTGTTGGATAAGCTCATTTATCAGTGAATTACTGGATTTTCAAACTTATACATTTAGTAATATATGCATTTCAAGCTATGAAAATGTTCAACCATATAGAATTATTTACTAAGCCATTCAATAGTGAACTCAAAAAACTCAAAAATATATATTTAAATGCAGCCTTTCATCCATACCATATTTGTGTTAGGCTTCAAAGTATTGATTCATTTTGTTCAGTGTATTTTCACCACAAAACATTTCAATAATAACACCTATTGTTCGGGTCCATATATTTTAATGTCCATTAATAAACAATTTGGGTTTTTCTTTCAAGATTAGCTTATTCTAGTAGAATAAATATCATTTTGGAACAAGGTTTTTGATCAGTTAGAGGAATAGGCTATTTAACCTTGTTTGATGATTTACTTAATTGTAAGCATAAGTAAACAAAGGTGGAAGGATATATTCATTTAAGTAAAAGTAGCATTACAACAATGACAAATATTTAAAGCTTTTTTTTTTTTTTTTTTAGTAAAAATATACTGCTCAGTACCATCAAAATGTATTTCTTTTATTTACTCGTTGACAGGTTGAGTGGGCTCCTTGAAATTAATGTCATGTAATTTGAATATATGATATACATCACATCTGACAGAAGAACTTTTCACACAACTGAGAAAGTTTTCACCGTAACGTTCAATTTCTATTATAATTTCTGACGTAAAAAACGAAAAGCAAGTCGTTTTGTCAACATTATCCATCAAATAAAAGAAAATACTCACGTTCCCTCCGTCATATTTGTGCTTGACAGATAGAGAGTTGAATCCTCTGCAGAAGCATTTCAATTCATTTCTTTTCAGGTGTTTTGAAAGCTCTACCCCTTCGGCTCTCGTCATGGGAATTGTAGTGCTCTGCACCCAGTACAGGTTACTGTTCAGTACACTTCATACTACATTTCCCAGTGGACCTCGCGGCGCCTTCCGAGGGGTTCTCTAACATGGAGAGACATGAGCAGAGACCCAGCTGTCCAATAGAAAACCGGTTGGGCGGAGAAATAGGCGGGTCTGCTGCCTGGTCCGCCAATCAGAACACTCGCATAAGAAATACTCCACATGTGTTCACACATTATGATAACCCAAATTATGCCCATGCATTTTAAACTAATGAATGACAAAAAGGCAACATGCGTATTTAATTGAAAAATAACAATTTTATTAAGTATTTAACTGTCAGATGATTTCATAACACAACAATAAAAAATACTGGCTCAAAGGGAAGCCATTGTATCGATAGTCGCTGATTTTACAAATAAAAAGTAATTGGAAGCATTTAAAGACAGACAAAGGAGCTTTTCCACAGATTGGCACACTTTCACAAAAAGCATGTCCTCACAATGATAGCATTTGTCCTAACAAGCACAAACACACGTTTTCACACACAAACATACACACTTTCAAGGTATACACTCAAAGTCTATGGTACAAAATTAAACCTCTTGTATAATCTTAGACCTAAATACAAACAATAAAATAAACAGACTTTTGAAATCGGTCAATCTGACCTCAACAGACTAAAAAAGGAGAAATTCCTAACATATAGAACTCACTATGCCATAGGCTGCTATGAGCTCAGCAAATAAATCAAAGGAGTCTCACACTAAAAGGTCTTTTCAACCTTAGATCCGAGCATTTTCATATCTGGAAATTTGTTTTCCTTTAATAGTTCAATCGTCAACAATGCTTAGCAGTCCACTCAGCTTCAGTCTGCAGGCCAGCTCTTCCTCTTGGCTTGCCAAAATCTGTTGCTCAAGTTCTTTTAGTCGCAATGCCATAGACACATGCTTTGATTTAGGCCAGTCTGCTTTGTCCGAAAGCTCTTCCAGCTCCTGAGAAGTCAAAATAAATTAAACTGAATGATTACAGCATTAAGAAAATGCTTGTTGATGATTCAGAGACATGTTAGACACTTTTCTTCAGGACAGACTGAGACATGACATACCTGTGTAAGAGCGGCATCTCTTGTATTGGCTGCGGGTGCTTGGATTATGGTCGTCGGCATGGACAACAGAGTGGAGGATGGAATGAATAGTGGTGTGGACAGGTGGTCCAAAGGGTCACCTTCCAACCAACGCTGCAGCTGCTCCATGCTCCTGCAAACAGTAGTACAAGTTAGACTGGACACACAGGCAGCACATTATATTTGGCAAATTTTATTAGAAAAGAACCGCCACCACTGTTAGCAGTGCTTCAGCTGTACCTTTTGCTCTCAGCTTTCTCCTCCTCTAAGCTCTGGAGGACTTTGTGGGCCAATAGCTCTTGTGCCGTGGGAGTGTGTGTGATGTCCAGCGGGGCTGTCGTGGCCTCAAGAGGCTCCACCAAACTGTGGAACAACCTCTGTTTTAGGGATAGACTGCTGGGTGTAGCACAAGCAACTGCACCGGCCCTGAGGATAGAAGAGGATGGAGGACGGCATTAAGAAAAGAAGAAAGGAGTTTATATGTACATTAACAAAAATGAGTACTTCAGTCATTCAAAATTCTGCTTGAGTGGCGGGGGAAGTAAGTCAAAGCTGTTTTATACAGGGGTTGGAGAGCTTTTTTTTTTTTAAAATGTAAAATTCAAGTTTTTTCAAGGTATCTAAACAGAAAATATTCCAAGTTTGAAGCCTTTACAATGACTTCCACTGTTACACTAAAGTGCTACTAGAGCTGCAATTAAACAAAGTTTACAAAATACCTTGATACCAACAGCAATTAATATAAAACATATTTATTAGATTATGCAAAAATATCAATAATAAACATGTTGATCCTTCAATGTTCAAACTGTTTGGCCCCTGGCATTTAAATGTTATTACCACTTTTAAAATACTACTGGCTGTATCAAACATTTTCTTACCCTTCCCTCTCCTGTTGCTTCTGACTGTGGGTTTGTCTGACAGCCTGGGTCCATTCCTCAGGTGGCTGGAACCCCTTCAGTGACTCCGTAGGAAGGTACACCAGGATCTCCCCATCATCTGTCACGGCATCTTAAACAACCAACCAAACATACAATAACTTCCTGTTAATCAAATCATACATCAGTAGGTCCACAGAAGACATGTACATGTTGAACCTCATGCTTAATCCCAGTCATTGACTTCACCTTCACAGACAGGTGGTCCAGGGATCTGCCAGTCTTTCAGCTTGTGGTCTATGCACATCACCAGAATGTCATCCCAGGGAATCCTACTGAAGGCTGGACACAAATCCTTGTCTCCAAAGTCCTTGTTCATGGTTGCTTTGGATCTTGGGGTTGGGGAACGGTGACCCTTGAGCCTGACCCTCTCCAGTAGGTTTTCCAGCCGTGACATGAGAAGAGGCTGACTGCGGCTTGAGACTGGGATCTGAGCAGCGTAACGAAAGATTGAGGAGCAGAGCTCAGACCAGGAGTCTACAGAGGGAGAAAGGGATAATATAAGAAGAAAGGAGAAAGAAGAAAGTAGTATACATGAATATTTTTTCTCTTGCTCACGGATTTCTGTTTGGGTTATCAAATGAACAGCTTTGTTGTATACAATATTGACTTCTCAGTCATTGACCTGTGTCAGATAGTTGCTCCCATTGTGGCAGCTGAAGGCTGAGGATGGCTACACGAAGCCAGGCCAGGTGCTGAGCAGAGTTCCAACCCTGATGAGGGACAAAGTCCCTGGACTCTGGCAGGCAGAACTCGCCGGGCGGCCACGACAATCTGCTGAGATCCTGGGACAAGACTTTGTCGGCAGTGTGGGCCAGGACGGCGTTGTACAGCTGGATGACAGGAGCAGGGTCCTGTGATGGAAGACCTGCAGCAGCTCGCTCCTGTCGGTGGGCATGAACTCTGGGACTGAATTCTCGACTCAAAGTGGCCTCTACGAGCTGCACCAGGGTCTGACAGGAGAGTGGGAAAGGTGGTGGAGCACGAGCCAGCAGCCAGCGAGTAGCCTGGCTTAGCTAGACACACAAAACAGGACAAGTGACAACAAAGGGTGATTTAATTACTAAACCATATACCTTTCAGACCTTTTCATTTAAATAACTGTAAGACACAAACAATTCTGTGCCTGGGTATGTGCCGTACCTGTTTGGAGCCCTGCAGGTCACTTGTGGTCTCTGGTATGAAGACAAATGTGTACTCGGATATCAGGCCTTCCTGGACCATTGTGTGCAGCATCAGGGCTGAGAGGAACAGTTAAAGGTTTATATTATTTAGCCACTGTCCCAGAACTATTTAAAGGGGAAGTTTGACATTTTGGACATTAGGTTGTATGAAGTACTTGCCAGTAGTGTAGTGGATGCAAAGCTATGAGCTTACTTACAAGCTCAAGTGTCGGAGTTCTTAATGGTTCTATTTGTTGAATAGATGGTTCCGGCAAGCAAGCAGGGTCACAAAACTCCTTATGGTCACCAGATTAATACAATAACAGCATGTAATGACATTACAAAGTGCTGTCATTGTATTTTTGTACTTGTAATATATTAACTGGCTTTTTCAGGAAACAAACTTATACCAAGTGAAGTGACGTGAAGGAGTTACAGATGCTAACAAGGCTAACATCCAAGAGATTTTCTCACCCTTCCCTCTCCTGTTGCATGTTGACAAGGCCATTGTTTTGTGGTCAGAGGGGTGACCTTTAGTGTACACATAGTTTTGTGGAGCAAAACCTCTTAGCCTTATAACCCTGCCAGCTTGTCGGAACTGTCAGTTCTATCATCCACACCAGCCAGACCTCTGACACAAGGGCCTGCAAGTAAACTAAAAAGTTTGCATCCTCTGCATTCCTGGCAAGTATTTCCTACAAGTTAACATCCAAATTCCTGAACTATCCCTTTAACCACCCCAGGTTTTATTTATTCTCGTGATCATTGCTTGATTTTTGAAGAATACCAACTTATTCAGATTTTTGCAGTTTTAAATTACCTTCTTCTAATTTGTGTGTGTCACTGGTGCCGTCTTCGGGCCCTGGCACCAGGATGACAAGAGGCAGGGGGCAGTGCCAGGTGCTGGCTTGTTGCAGCTGTTTGAGCTGAAGCAGGGCTGACAGCAGGGGGACGTCCTGCTCGTCACGACCGGGCTCCAGGAGGGGCATGGCGGGGAGCAACATGATCAGCGCTGCTGTTCCCTGCAACTCACAGCCCTCCTCTGTTTTAGACAAGCCATCTTCAGTCAGAGGGCCTCGGGACGCCTGGGAGACACCAACAAGAGGACTGGTTAGAAAACCCCACGGTGCCATGGCAAAATTTGGTACTGAATATTCATATCTTACTAAAATAACAAAAAGGAAATGTTAGAGCACAAACTAATTTCTTTATACCACAGTCAGCAACTTGCCTTGGAATTACCTTTTTATTACGCACTAGCATTTTAGCTCAGCTGTGAAAGTGTCCCACACCAAATTATCAATGTTAAGATCAACTGAGCACTGTTGAACACACACATCCTTGTTTAGCATTTTTCTCTCAGCCATTAGTAAAGCTGCAGTGTAAGTTTACCTTGATGCTGATATGGACTTTGTGAGTGTGTTGTCCTTTATCCTGAAGCGTGTTGGTGACACAGAGAGTCTGCAGTGTGCCATCTTGCTGATCCTCCATCACCTGTGAGTCTCTGCTGCCACCAAGCTTCACTTCCAGCCAGTCTGACAAAATCCTGAAAACAGAAAGTATTCAGTTAACATTGCACCTTTAGTGAGAATAGATTCAGAGAATAATATTCAGAGGAATTGCATGTGGATGCTGGCGCTGCCATGCTGGAGGTAATGTGTCAGAAGAAGTTGAGGTGAGAATGGTTTTGAAATTGGGACTGGTTGGAACTAATATGAATGTAATGTAAAAAGTTACCAAATACCAAATAAAATAGAATAATTTTTTTTTAAAGATATTGAAAATATATATTATATAAAAATAGATATTGAATATTTGTTATTTGTTTTTGAAGAGCTGATTCTCTACTCCAGTTGTGGTTTAAATGTGTCAGAACTTAAAAAAACTGGAAAAAAGAAATTGAAGGAGGAATGGAAAGTTATAAAATGGGGATTTGGTGGAATTATGAACGTCATTAAAGAACTTAAATAATGCCAATGACGTATACCAAATATTGTTTCCAGTTTCATGTAAGAGCTGAAGTTGAACTGCAATGGTGGCTTAAAGTGCTAAGATAAAGTTGAAGTGGTAGTAGTGGCTGTGTAGAACTGTTAATGAAATGCAATAGACTTATGTGGAGAGAGAAGTCCAAAAAGCAACTTAATAGCAATCCACCAGCCAGAACTGGAGAAACAAAATGTATGGAGATTTAGCAATTTATTTAAAAAAAACAACAACAAACAAACAAACATCTGTCACTGCACCAAATATTCTCCTACATTTTCTGTGTAGCAGCTCACCTGTCTGCCATGCTGGCTACACTCTCATGGTCACTGGGCAGGAGGAGCACAGCTTTCCAAAAGATCCGCTCAGGTGGGTTGGGGATATTTTCAGTCACCAGTGCTGGCAGGTCGAGTGGCGCCCAAACCGTCTCACTGACAGAAACACCAGAGACAAGGTCAGAATGCTGCTGTGTGGCACAGACCACCGCCTCAGTAAACCTCCTCATGACTTACTGGAGCAGCTGCTGATAGTAGTAATGGACTCTCATCTGGTGGATCACTTCTTGTCTCATTTTCAACAACCTTCACAAAACACAGAGCATGTTTCACATTTAATGGAGCAGAAAAGAGGAATTTATATCAAGGTTTATAAAGAAAGTAGAAAAAAAAAAAATCAGTCATACTGCAAAAATATATCTAAATGATGACTTAGTGATGACTTATAAATTAGTAAGTGATGCAAAAATATTATTTTAGTATTTAGTATAATAACTTACGTCATATAAGGACTTACTGTTACATCATATACATACTCAGGACACAGAAAGTGTTAAAATAATGACTTGGTATGTCAACATAATGAGTATTATAAAAAATGACTTTGTATGTCAAAATAATGACAAAGTATTTTAAAATAATAACTTAATATGTCAAAATAAGAATTAAGCGTGTCCTAATTTTGATACAAGTCATAACAAGTATGTCAAAAATAACAAGAAACCTTCCCAGAATCATGAGTTAATTTTTTTGATAAAATGACTTTGATGATGAAGTTGGAAAGGAACACTAGTTAGAGTTGATCGTACCTGGTGCTGGAGAGGGCCAGTGTCCCAGCATTTCCCAAATTGACCAGACCACGGGCCAGATCTGCCATGGAGGGCTGGGCTGGGGCGCTGGGAGCCAAAGCCTTCAGTTTGAATCGAGGGTCAACGCAGCAAGGAGCTGCAGGGAAACCTCTCATCTGCCTCTTCAGCTGCCTGCGTACTGCTACCACGTCACGCCACCTGGTGGAACGGATGAGTGGAGAACCCAGGAAACAGACAATGAATTGTGAAAGAGTAATTAAGGTAGGTGTCAGAACGGTATACTTCAAGCTGGGCACGGGTATTCTTGGCTATCATGGCAGTGTTTTGTGTAACCAGTGGTGGAATGTAACTACGTAAATCTACACAAGTAGAATTTGGAGGTAACTGTTCTTTATTTATGTAACTTTATACCTCTACTCCACTACATTTCAGAAACAATACTGCATTTTTACTTGACTACATTTTGCTTGAGTTACTAGCTATTTAGTTAGATCAAAATTTAACAAAAAAAAAAAAGCTCGATATAAAATGATTATGCACGCTTAGATAATACGTATAGTATATTATAATACGTAGTTGCATATAAGGTGGTTAAAAAGTAGCCCTGCCATGATAACATTAAAATCCTGCTTACATTAATGCATCAACGCAAATAATCTTACATTTTTAGAATATATAAAACAATCTTTTTACTTTACTACTGTACTACTTCAAGTACATTTGATGCTGATACTTTTGTACTTTTACTTAAGTGTTTTGAATGCAGGACCTTGACTTGTACTGGTGTCATTTTAGAGCTAGTGTTGGTACTTTTACTTAAGAAAGGGATCTGAATACTTCTTCCACCACTGAGTGTCATGATGGTCTGAATAACTTTGTGTCTCACCTTTTTATGTACTTGTGGATACACTGCAGCTCAGCATCGAGGATGTCTTCCACCAACAGAGTGATGTCTGCATTCAGAGTCTCCTCAACTAGACTGCTGCAGATCTGCTCAGTGCATTTAGCCACACGGTCGGCTTTCTCATTCACTGCCTCCCTGGTAAGGAAAGGAAAAAGTGTCAAATTCAGTAAAACTAATTTGTAAAAGTATGTTTGTAACTCTAAGATATCCTGCATTAATTCCATAGGATTGAAGTATTTCATTGAGTTTGAAGCCTTACTGGATCTCAGAGGCTGCCGTCTCCTTGATGGCCTCGTCTATAACTTCGTAGACAAGCTCTGTGCAGAGAGAGAAGCTGAACTGAACCAGGAAGGTCTCATGCTCCTGTCTCCTCCTGACAGACACAAGGAAAAAGAAATCGCCAGGTTAGCTGTGGTTAACGAAGATGCTTTAATAACCATTAAATTGGCACAATACTAGAAATTATCCTGGAGAAAGAAGGTAAAAAAGTTGCACTTTTGATTTTTACTTATTTATGTTTACTGTATTTTGTCTACACCAGTTTTAAACAGCATGATATGATGCTGATAGATGTCACAATGGAATACTGAGCACAAGCATGTCTTGGGTTGGGATAAAAGATGCTGTCCCCTTTCCTAACCGAGCTGGATGTGCTGAAATTAACTGATCGTTGTCAGGCCGCTCTTAACTGTCAGTAGACTGACCTGGCTTCTTCAAACTTGCGTTTCTCTTCAGCAACACGTTCCTGTTCAAGCTTGATCTCAGTGGAGGATACTTCTTGCAGCATCTGTCCCAACACGTCACTCACAAGAGACTCCACCTGCACAGAGCTCTCCCTGTGAGAGAGGTCAGTAATGGGACGAAAGGTTAGTCATCTTAATAAATGTCAGCTACTGGGATCAGATATCCACTGCCTCTAAACGCTGCATCATTTTAAGTCATCAACACAACGAGAGCTGGGTGGATTAATTGTTTGAACTTACGAAAGAGCAGTTGTAGCAAAGCTGGCCCCGGCATCAGCTACCTCCCTCACTTCTGCTTCAACCACTTCTTCAATCACAGAGTCTAGCTCAGCCGCAATGTCCTGCAGGAAAACCAGCAGCACAGTTATAGTTGTTCACAGAGCTTCAATTAATACAATTACTCTCTCTTATTGTGGACACATCATGCACATTTTCTGTTTGTTTCTACTAAAGCATGTTTGAAAAATATTATTTAAAGAATACAATTTATCTTGTTTAAACGCACAGCTTCTGAACACAGACTGTGCGCATGTCTCTGTAGACGAAGCCCTTTTCTACTTTCATATATTTTTATACTGCACCTACACAAGCTTAATAAGAAGAGAGAGACATAGAAATCTCACGTATTACAAAGCGGGGCCTTCATGGCTGTTACTAACTGGACAACTATCTGTTGTTGTTTTTTAATCTTCAATTAATATGACAATTCTTTCTGCATTATTTATTTGGTTTGTGAAATGTTATAAATGCCCTATAAAATCCAAATTGTCATTTTCAGATACTAAAATATTTATTTCACAATCACACAAACCAAATTCTTGCATTTCAGAAGTTGATTCCAGACAATGTTTGGCATTTGTTACTATATATATATATATATATATATTATTGATAAACCACTTGACGAACTATGGATAATATTTCAATTGGCATGTGGTGGCTAAAACACCAGGTTTAACATTTTCAGGAAAGCAAGATACTGTCATTTAGAGCAGAAAGAAGAAAAAATCCTACACAGTGGTGGAAGACGTTCAGATCCGTCACTTCAGTGACAGTCCTTTATACATTACTGGTACAGTACAGTACCGGCAATGTAAAAAGCACTGAATTTAAGTTGGCAAAGTCCTTTTGAAAGGCTATTTTTCAGTGTTTCATTACATTTTGTTTAGCTCTTGAGTTATTATTATTATTAATGCATTCATGTGAATGCAACAGTTAAAAGCTGTAGAAATAGGAGAATAAAAGCAAAGGAGCTGTAACTCTGTCGCCTCTCTGTCGAGCGGAGAGACGTTGCCCACCTCATTGCTGTACACCGGCTGAGGTTTGGGTGGAGGTGATGGTGGTTTGACAGGCTGAGGCTGAGATATGGGCTGGAACAGCTGTTGGGGATCTGCTGGGTGGGCCAAGCTCTGGTACGGTTCACTGGTCTCTCCTGTCTCATCTGGAACTGCTGAAGGCAACCCAAAGGCAGTGGGCATGTCTGGAACCTCCTGAGTCAGCACTTCAACTCTGGGTGGTGCTTTAACCTCCACCTTGGCTGATAGAAACATTTAAGCTGTTATATGACTCTCTCTTAGATATGTAATAATATCACATATGAATAAATATCCTATGAAAAATGATGCATGCAACGTCAGTATGGAATCAAAGTGTTCTAATCCTTAATTAATTAATTAATTAATTAATTAAATGAATTCCAGTTACTCCCCAATGCAGCAGATGGATCAGATAAGTATTTAAGATTGATGTTTTATATCAAAGACGCCAGAAATACAACTACAGACTGTAAAAATAAGCATTATGCTCCAAATCTTACTTTAGCAACAGCGCTTGAATTGATCATAGATTATGTTTCTGTTAGAAAAGTATCTGAAAGATCTTAAACTGGGATTTTTCTGTCAACATCTCATTTAAAATGTCGACAAAAAACCCATTTGGAATAACTACAAACTGTTTAAAACATTACATTCTGCACTCCTCGGCGACACTGTGAAGTGACTGATTCTGCTGAGATGACAAATATATAATCTAGCATGTAGAGGCCGAATTTTATCTCTGCAGTATTCATGATACTTGTGGGCACTTGTAAGAGTGTTGTACATATACGTTC
>JAOWBC010000002.1:3068229-3086848 GCA_028566105.1 Hypoplectrus providencianus
CAAGTCCTGGACATATAGACATCAAAGTATAATGCAGGGTGAGTAACAGCGCAAAAGATGAATACCTCTGAAGAGGCTCGGGGTGGGCTGAGCCAGAGGGCCTTCTCCACGGAACCTGTTGTTGGAGTCGAAGCTGCAGACTGGGGTGTGCTGCGGAGGGTTGGGGAGGGGGCCTCCATGCACCACCTCTCCAATCAACACTTTCTTTTTAGCGAGGATGACCTCTGACTTCTTCTGGGACAGAGGCAGCTCTGGCTCCTGATAGGCTATCCGACTCAGCTCTACCACTCTGTGAACAATATTCATGTAACATGTTAATACACAGAACCTAGAATAAGAGCTATAAGGTAAGGCAGATGGTGAGATCAATGCGAGTGATGTAATTCTCTTTCGAAGATCATGTTTTTATCCCCACCAGTAGAAACTCACCCATCGTTGACATTGAGGCCATACTGCTGGATGAAGTCAGTTGCCTCTTCATTGTTGCGGAACATTAACATCCTCACTATGTCTTCAATAGGAAATGCAGTGGATCGCGGACCGATGGTGTGGGCCATGTTCAAGGTCTTCAAGGCCTTGGCTCTGACCTGTAAGCATGCACGTTTGAAAGAATAGTAATATTAAACAACTGTCCTGAACATCCTAAATGAATAGCATTTCGGATGTTAACCAACATGCATACAATAGAATTATGTATAATAAAACAGTTATATGGATATATATGGATATGGAGTTATATGGACCATGTTTGACATGTCTCTGGCTCTATTGTCATTCTTTCTAATATAACTCCTTCTTTATGATAGCTTGGAAAACAAAAAGAGACAATAGCTATTGGCTGGATTAATGCACTTTATGAAAAGTTTACTTGCTCATAATTTAAGGGAAGTAGAAGGTTTTCTCGGTTTCTGACCTGATTGAAGTATCTGTGTAGGAGGCAGCTGGCCAGGTACGAGGCTCCTTTCACCAGCTTGAAGAAGCGCACAAAGTTGTTGCTGTTGACTGCAGTGAATGCCTGCACAGCAAACTTTACCTCTGGTGAATTGCGTACCTCGTCACGGAACTGCTGCACTTCACTGTGTTGATGTCAGGGACAAAATACAGTTGATGCAAACAAACATGGCGCAAAACACAAATTACATGGAGGTGTACAAAATAATTTCAATTTGCTGACACCAAAACAGGTGTTTTACACATAATTCAATGACATCATCTCATTTAATCGTGTGATTAGGGACTGACCGTAAGATGTCACCGTCGTTAAGTTTCAACAGCACACTGTATTGGCGAAACTCAGCCTCCAGGGGGCAGTAGATCTGTTGCATGGCCAGGTCTTGGTACATCTCTTTGAGACTCTGGAGGCACTTTGTCATATTCTCGTTGTTAATCTTGGCATCGAAAGAGGACATGGACTCCTCACAGAGGTGGTGAGCACAGTGCACATGGAAGCGTGTGCACTTCCCGATCAGAGCCGCCGTGTGTGGGCAGCACAAGTGCTGCTGGATGATGTCCTGTGGGGGAAGAGGGAGGCACAGCTGTGTTTGATAAATCAGACTACAAAATGTGTGAGAACTTTTTCAGTCATCCCCTTTGCAAAGTAAAAACTGGAATCAGAGAATGTGCTGACACAATGGGTTTCAATCAAGTCAAACATCAGGGTTATATGTGCACCACTCAAACAAGTTGAAGCTGTGTCTGGAGCTTGTCAAGCGTGCCACCTGAAAGCATTTCCTTCAGGGTAAATGTCCCATTCCACATTAAAATGTCTAAAGGGACTAAATGCACTCTTCCCAAATGTTTCCAACAATGGCTAAACTCATAGAAAAAAAATACAATTATGATTTACTATCACCGGTCAATCAACTAAATAAATGGTTCCAATGTGTCATGATGTTTAATGCCGATCTTTAATATTCCATAACAGCTCTTTGAATGGGCTGGAACTGAACACTTGAAGCAATCTTAGAACTTGACTCAGGCTCATGACTGGGATGATACTTTAAAACAATAAACCATTTTTCTGCAAAATAATTGTTTTTATAAAAGCATGTAACTTTGCACAGTTATCCAGTAGACCTAATAACAGCTATAATAATTATACATAAATTAGTTTGTTTCTGATTCCCAATTCCCCAAAAAATGGAATGTTGTCAAAAACTGAACATACAGAAGCTAATATTTTACTGATTGCTGAGAATGGGCTACCACACAATTAAACTGCCACATAATGTTAGCTGTAATAGCTGTATGGGTTGTCCATCACATTACATACTGTGTGTTTAAGCAGTAACAAGCCTACAGATAATGCAACATAAACACCTTTGACAAAACACTTTCATTGCACAAAAGCTTGTTTGCAGAGTGGTTTTACAAAACCAAGTAAAATATTATTTAAAGTGTGATCACAGTTCAGTTAACAGACTGCAGCTCTCCTTACCTTACGGATGCCGCGGGTCCTGTTCCAGACAAAGTCATACCAGTCCCGGTAGTTGTCTTGGCCCAGGTCCATGATCTGAGTCACCAGATAATCCATGGTCATGCTGAGCACAGGCAGGGGGCGCAGCTCATGAGGCAGGGGCTCTTCCTGGTCGGCTGAGGAGCGGCTGTACTCTTTGATGGCTGCTGCATGATCCACCTAGTCAGAAACAGGAAGTGACTGTTTCAGTGTCCTGACTGCTTTTTGTATTGTTCAACATGAATGTGGACCAAGAACATTAAGGACATTACCATCTCAGTATCTGGGATG
Source organism: Hypoplectrus providencianus (assembly GCA_028566105.1). NCBI lineage: Eukaryota > Metazoa > Chordata > Actinopteri > Perciformes > Serranidae > Hypoplectrus > Hypoplectrus providencianus. The sequence continues at coordinate 3,070,976 of JAOWBC010000002.1, forward strand.
ACCTCAAATATATTAAGCTGATTCCGTGTTTCCCTCATGTACCTCTCCTTCTCTGGACACATGTCAGGACATGTCCCCACAAACACCTTGGACAGATCCAGGTCCGTCCTCTTGGGCCGACCTGTGAGGACATCCAGTATGATATACATCCTCGGGTGTTTTACATTGATGTGAATGGCTGCAATAGACTGGTGTGAGGGGTGGCTGTACCTTGACGCAGGATCTTGTCTCTCTGCTCCAAGAGGCGGTACTTGTCTTCAGCGGTTTCAGCCAGCTGGCCAATAAGGGGCAGGAGGGAGGAGGGGACGGGACGCTCCCAGTTTTGGGACTCTGTGCTGCTCTCTTTTGGAGTTTCCGTGTCAAACTGCAGAGCCTTGATCAATGATTTCTTCTCTGGAGAACTGACATGTGAAATGACACATGAAATGCATGTGGGGTGGAAGAGCATGTTTTCTTTAAAATATATAAAAGCTAACAATAGGAACGTAACCAATTTGAGGGTTAAAGGGATAGTCCACTATGGTCCATTCACTATTTTACTGTTGTGTAAAGTTTGTTTCCGAGATGCACAAGGACCATTGTATTGTAGTGGAATGGGTGACCTTTGTACAGGTAGATTTGTGGAGCTGAAACCATCTGTTTTACAAACTGATAAGACCAGAAATCTGACATCTTAGCTGGAAAGTAAGCTTATAGTTTGCGCACATGACACTACTGGCAAGCACTTCAAACAGCTTAATATCCTGAACTATGCCTTTATTCTACATATTTCATTTAAAAAGGGTGGTAAATATACCATTCGTCCTACCCAGAGCATTAATTTTATTTTGTATTCATTGGTGCAACTGGAATTAATAAATGAGCACTCATGACAAAAGAAAAATCAGTGAAAATTACACAACACTGCAGGCTATTTTCCAAGAGGAGAGAGGAGAGAGAAAGAGGAGTTTGACAAATGTAAATAGTTCATATTTACAGTGAATTTTCAAAGGACTAAAACTGTTTTTTTCTGGTTATGTGATCTATGGCATTCTGACTGAGTGGTACTGTCAAAGATTCATTTTTTATTCTTCGTACTACTAGTTGTGGTTTTGTTATTCCCATACAGGTAAAGGATTTCTATACTGCAGTAAAAAAAAACAAAAAAACTTCAGAGGGGGTTCAGAGGGGTCGAAGGCATTTCATGAAGCACAACAATAACTTTTTAGAGAATGTCAATTGATCTGGATTTGTGAGATGATGCTATCACACCTAAAGTAAAACCTAAATTAAAAAAAATAATGACATTCTGATAGAGGTCTAATTGTTACCTTCCGCTGGCTGCAGGACCTCTGACTGTGGGTCTTCTGAGTGGGGAGGAAGCTGCTTTGGACTCTGCTTCCTCCTGACTTCCATGCATTCCTTCTTCCTTTCCTGCTGCAGGTCTGCTCTCCTTTTCCCCTGGACCTAATGCAAACAAGAGGAAAGAGTAAAAGCAATGTAAAATAAACTGCTCTCTACATTAGTATATAACAAAGTCATGTTTGCGTGTGTATTTACTTTGCTTCTTTCTCTGCCACAAGAGAAGAAGCTCATGTCTATGCAGGAGTTTGCCTTTCTTCTTTGCCTTTACTGCGGATGCCTGTAAGCGAATGAACGGTGGAAGAAAACAACAAACTTCTTTTTATTTCATTGAAAACACACATCATCATCTTTGACTTGTCTCACAAAGTGGCCATGCTTTAATGGAACTAAGTGGTAGAGAGTTAACTCACATGATCATCAAAGTGTACTATGACCAGGTTCTTGGTGGGGCGGCAGATGACCTTTCGGACTTTGCCGAAACGACCAAAGTGCTTCTCGATCACATCTTTCCTATTGAGGTTAGGAGGAACATTCCTGCACTGGATGGTGGTGCAGTCTGTGGGTGATGTGCCGCCAAGGCTATCTGTACTCTCTGTACGTAGGCCTCGTCTCACAGGTGACGAGATGTCGAGGTTTGAGTCTGGGGGTTTTGCTGGATCTGAAAGGGGTTCATGGGTAATAGAAGACAACAGGGAGAAAATGACAAAAAATATATATTTTGTTTAAAATATTTAAAACCAGTGCTGCTAAAAGAAAGGGTGATGTAACACAGTGGTAAACATGTCCCAACTCTGTCCCAACTTTGAGTGTATTGCCGACATTAAATTCAGAATGAGTTTATATTTACATTGAACAACAAAGTTGAGACAGCATCCCAACTTTTTTGGAAATGGAGTTTTAGAAGCTGACCATTGTCTCAACAGATGATGTTGGCCATATTGCCCAAAATGTTATAGTGCAGACAGGTTTAATAAATTCATAAACTTTAGATACAAAATGCAGATAATACACATTCTGAATAATTTGAATGACTCACCTAAATCTTCAGCTTTTCCCTGCACTTCCCTGCTCGGTACCTGTGCTGAGGTTGATGAAGCAGGTAGGTCATCCCCCTGAGCTTGGACATCTTCCCCCCCAGTCTCCTCCCATTGTGCGCCTTGCAGCTGAGCGTCCTTTGCACCGTCCCGCCTTGCTGGGTTAGGGCCATCTCTACGCAGATCACTTAATGCCCTGCCAAATAAGCCTCCTAGTGGGCCACGGGACCTCATCAGGGGCCTCTTTGAAGGATGTCTTGGTGAATCTGCTTCAGCTGGAACATCCTCGTCTCCTGTGGCAAGCTTCTCTGGGCCAGTGCTGGGGATTGCTGGATCTTCTTTGCGTTTGGTGCCTTTGCCAAGTCGTGCAAATACATTTGTTTCTCCTAGGCCCTCACGGGTGCTCCCTTTCTCATCTGTACTAGTCTCAGTTTTAGTTTTGGTGTCACCAAAAGGTGAGGACTGACCGAAATTGGTTCCTCCAAAAAGAGGTGCAACCTGGGGCTGGAGGGTTTTGGCTGAGAAGCTGAATGATGATGGAGTGGTGGGCTCAGTAGTAGATGACTTGGTGCTGGAGCTGGAGGGGGCAGCTGGCTGGGAAAACGTGAACTGCAGCGTATTGGAAGGAGCACTGCTGTTGCCAGTTGTTAGTGGATTGTTTTGAGCAGAGATGGAGGGGGCGGCAGCTGGCTGTGAGAAGCTGAAACCCAGCGGCCCAGACTTAGCCCCGGCTGACAGAGAGAAGCCAGTGGTGGTGGTGCTCTTACTCATGGTGCTTGAGCTGGCCTGGGACCCGCTGCTGCCAAAAGGTGAGCTGGACATTGAAGTAGTTGCGGGCTCAGGGCTGGCACTAAAGATGGGTTTGAACAGTGCCTCATTGGCTGGCTTGAAATTGCATTTGGATGATCCGAAGCCTCCACCCTGTGTCACACTCTGCCCTGTGCCAAATACACTGGTGGTGACACTGGTAGACGATGGCTGTCCAAACACAGACTGACCAAAACCCAGTGGCTGAGGTTGCCCAATGGCACTAGTAGTGCCAGTGGCCATCTGGGAGTTTCCAAACCCAGGAGGTTGTTGACCAAACCCTGGTGGCTGTTTGGCAAATCCCTGCTGGCCAAATCCTGGAGCCTGCCCAAATGCAGACGGTTGTCCAAATGAAGGTGTCTGGCCAAAGACTGAACTCTGATTCTGTCCACTACTCTGCCCAAAAGAAGGGGTGGCACTACTACCAAATCCTGAGCTACTTATTCCTAGTGATGGCTGTCCAAATGCTGGAGCTGGGTTTAGTGTTGTGAGTGAAGAGGGTTGTGTGGACGACTGTCCAAAGGCAGGGGTCTGTCCAAAGACGGTGTTTCCTTGAGGGGGTTGTCCAAATGCTGATGGTTGAAAAAAGCCCATACTTTGAGGCTGATTGCTGGAACTTTGTTGTCCAAATGACTGGAACAAACCAGTCTTCACAGTGTTGCTGGGTGCTTGGAAAGCCCCACCTTGTGGACTTCCAAACGGATTGGATGGATTCATGGCGCAAATATTAGATGATGTCAGTTAGTTGTTGAAAGAAAACTCCTCTCTCAGACATTGGCTTAGCGTTGACTATGTCCCCGTCTCTCAAGTTCTCGATGGAAAACACGTAAAAGTCAGAAGAACACTGTGAAGGCAGGAACGAATAAAAACATGGCTCGACCGCTAGCATAAGCTCAAGCTCACTAACACTTTTGAAGTTAACTTAGCTAAGTTTGTCCCGAAAGTCTTGATATCCAGACAAAACGAGAAATCCCAAGGACATATTTGCTTAAATATGAACCTCTGATACGGAAAAAAGCTCACCTTCCACAGTTTCTGTGTGCTATGCTGTTTTTCTTGAGTTCAGTTCGAACACATTTTTCAACTTCCGGTTCCTGTCCGACAATTTTTAGGTCCCCTCTCATTGAAAAAAAATTAAACTGTTTTCCGCTGCTGACAACGTTGCGACCGTTTCATAACTTGACTAGGCTTCGAACTGACAATTTTCATTAGACAACAGAATTGTTTTAATTTTCTCTCAACTATATTGTCAGATTTACAAAACACAGAGAAAGCCTTTATAATCGTGCCGTGGACCTAAATGTGGCTCCTGTAGGGACGTGTCACCTTGAATTCTGCCTGGCCGGAATGACTGAAGCGGACCAACCGTTCTCTTCAATCTACCTTCATAGAATGTTGTAACTAAGCATCTTCGGAGGTGGGCTAGCTTCAACGTATGCTTCGGTATTTTTTTCAACCGACTTTTTTTCTCTTTTTACGTCAAATTTTAAAATGGGAGTAGTACTGCGGAATCTCCAAAAGGTGGTGCCTCTTCGCCGCGCCAGGATTCGCAAGGATGTGGACACACTGAGACACATACTGGGCATCCAGAAATTTGACCTGGGCATCGTTTGCGTGGATAACCAGAGGATTCAGCATATTAACAGCATATACAGAAAGAAAAATGTGCCAACGGATGTTCTTTCATTTCCATTCTACGAGGTAAATATGCCTAATAGTAACCTTATTCATTGACTGGCACCTGCTACCATAGTATGTTCACTGGGCTAAAGGAGAAACCAACTAGAAAGTGGCAGGAGGGGTTTAGCAGAGTAACGAATAATTCTCTGTTCGTGTTTACTGGTGGCAATTCTAGGGGCAACACAAGCTGTTTTGGGGACCTCTGTATCTACAGACTACAACTGTGCTTTATGACTAGCTCTACTCAACCATGATTCAGCAGTTTACTACAACTTAACCCTTGCTTTGGCACCACTGCACTGAACTTGAAAAAGATTCCACATGTTGAAGACATTATTGTTTTCTTTTTCAGCTTTTCAGTTTCATTCACATTCATCCAAATCAATCACCATTTTCCAACTACACCTTAGTTGATTAAAAAAAAAAAAAATCACTTTAAATTGTGTTATCCCCTGTATTTAGGACCTCAGGCCTGGTAAGCTGCCTTGCCCCCTGCATAGGGATGAGCTCAACCTCGGGGACATATTTCTGGGGGTCGAGTTTGTGATGGAGCAGTGTAAGGAGGACTCCATGGATCTACACGGGGCTCTCACTGTGAGTACCTAGACCTCAAGCTGCAGCACTGTACACCATGTTTGATTGTGCTTTGAATACAATGTTACTTCCTACCTAAGAAATTTTGATTATTTCACAAACTATTTTTAAGCCTGTTTCTGCTAAGAAAGCAAAGACTGCAAGTAATAGAGATAATAAACTCTCAAATCAATGACTCACAATAAGGAGGTAATATTGGCTAAAAAAAAAAAACAGAAATAATTCATTTTTGATACTAATTCATTAATTCAAGAAAGTTTTTCATTTTAAAGACTAACAGGAACGTTTCTATATATTTTTAATATTTAACCTTGATCACCATATTGCATACAAAGAAGCATTTCCTTTAATGTACAAGTTATATATATAATAGATGTAATTTGAGAAAAATGACAAATTTTTCAGTTAAAGTGTCTTGATCAGCATCTCATACAGTAATTCTCTGAATTGATCCTCATGCCTTATGTTTTAGGTTGTCACTGCACATGGTATCTGTCACCTGTTGGGCTACAGACATGAAACAGAGGAGGAATGGACTGAGGTTTGTATGGCGTCTACATGAGGCAAGAATATTCACATGCAAAACGCATGGAAATAGTTAATCAAATTATAAACTAATGTGCTTTTGCCTTACCTCTGTGTGACAGCATGTAGCCATGTAGATAACAGAAACTATCAAACACCATAAAAATAGTTTCATTCATTTCCAGATGATGCAGAGGGAACGCTATATACTAAATGAGTACAAGAGACTCACAGGGAGACACCTGGAGCCCCTGATGAAGAGGTGCAGTCAGGATAGGTGACAGTGACTCTCGCCTGTTAACTACACAGGTGCACTATGGTGCATCATGGTGCTTGATATTGATGTTCACCATCCAGTCAGCAGTTGGACGAACTGTTTGGACTATATGCACTGTAATGCTGTCTTCTCCATCACGTTGGCAGCTCATGCTGTAAAGGACTTGAATCACCTGGCAGCAGACAAACAGCAGTGTGAGACTGGATATGTTTTTCAAACACTGGATGTGAGTGTTCAAGAGTTTTAAACATGAAAATTAAACAGTCTGTGCACTTTCTTTGTAATATTTTATTAAAATCTGCTTTAGGAAGAATCAGTCATGTATGAAGGGTAGAAAAAGCTGTTCATTTTAACTTCACAAATACATAGTACCCTCTTTACATTGCATTTGGGACAGGATGTTCATGTAAGAGCAATGTTTCAGAATGGAAATCCAAGGCTGACAGGACAATGGAGAACCGATTTGTGAGGGGACAGCTGTGGCCCACTGTCCTAAGTGTCACTGAACAGCAGAATACTGTACTTCAAGGAATCTGCCAATAATAAAACACTCTTCAATGGATAGCTGTGTCAGGAATAGCATTTGGTTTTTAATGGTCTCTTATATAGATTTTCTTCTGTTGTGAGGGGTGTTGAGAAAAAAAAATCCAGTGGTCTAAATATGTCCTGCAGACATTTTAAGCATTGCACATTAGCAATGGTGTACTGAAATGTGATTTAATTTTTACAGTGGTAACAGAAAAAGCTGTACAACCAGTTTATAGTGTTGAAAAAAGTATAGGAGTAACAGAATACTTTAGTTCTTATAAGCAAACACCCCTGATAGGAACAGGGTTATAGCAGATGTCAAGTACTGTTTACTGGCCTTAAAGATGTTGAGTTTAAAGACATTATGCTATAGCTAGCATCCCTGGTGGTCTAGTATTAATAGCTTCTATTTGCCGTGGCATATCTTGATGGGTTAATTAACATAAATCAACCCTATGTTGCAATAAATAGAAAATCTGTTGGCTTTTTATAAAGGAAAATCTGACTTACACATTGTGGAAGGTTGACAGACATATTCAAAAGTAACAAGGTTGTGCAACTTTCAAAGTAAAGCTTGTGTACATATTCATAAAAGGTTTCTTGGGAGGCACAAAGTCAAAATCCCAAAAGATTAAAGTAGGCTTTACTGAGAAAAGCTCAGCAAAAACAGGCTGTTATTACTGAGCTTACTGATTTTTTTTTTTCTTTCTTTTTTTCAAATCTATAATATGGAGACAACCAAACACACAAAATAGTTTCTAAGTCAAGCACAAAAGCAACAGAAAACATCCACACACTCAGTGACAGAAAGCTGATTTAAATTGGCCAGTTCATGCCAGAACATAAATATTGCACCAAATGTACCCGCTAAATACAACACCCCTCTAACTCTATCATAGCTTATACTCCAACATAGAATATATCTTTATTTAGTTCATATGGGAGATAAAGGGTCTGCAAAACATACAATCTATGAAGCACCAGTAGCACCTGGTGTTTGAAAGTTAAGTGAAAGTCTGAATGAATGACATTAAAATTGAAGAAGTGTACCAAGAAACAAAGAAAAAACCTTTACAAAACAGCTGATTGATAAAAATCATAGCAAAGAAAAACTCCAGCCCCTGAAATATGGAGGCTAAATTTGATCCACTGAACATTTTAACTGCATTTCTGGTATCTTAAGAGTCTTGTCAGCTTAGCACCTGTGTTGGCATTTACAGGTGCTAATTTAGCCGGTATTTAGTGATTTGTAGAGGACAACAAGTGCCTGAAGACGACCACAATAGGACGGCAATCAGTAGTACTCAGGGCTGTTCAGAGGAGAGCTCCGTCTACACGGGTTCAACTGTTGATGTGTGAGTGGCTGTCCACAGAGCTGGTGCTCAGAGTGGCTGCAAGACATTCCTGCCTGCCTCTGAAGTGATGCCGGCTCCAGATTTCTCCATTTCAGACAGCTGCTCAAACACATCCCTGAGGACACAAAGGATCGCGTGTTAGAGCATCTCAAAGCTTATTCATGTCATGCTTGTGTTAATTAGTATCTGTTATTTTTCTGTGTTGGAAAAAAAATTGTGACTCATCGAAATTACAACAGCAACACAGCTTAATTATCTGAAGCACCAACAAACACCAATACCTTAAGCACAATTTTTACACATACAGACAAATCAAAGAGGCTATCCAGGCACAAGCACTTTCAATACACATTGAGACACCGTTTACATTTGGTTGGAAAATGTGTCTCAGAGGATCAAAAGTGGTCAGTGCTATACAGATCTGTAAACAACTGCCAAGACGCATTGTGATTGGATCACACCATACAAGCTTATAACATAGCAACTGGGCCATTTACAAGGGTATTGCTAGCAAGAAAGAAACTAGTGCCTCAGGTTGTTATCTGATGTAAAAGAATAAGTCTGCAGGGCAATTTGACCCAGCAGAATTTACATAGGTAATAATGAATTCTGAAGTGGTCTGCTGGACAACCTTGGAATCTCATGATACACAGAGGTGTAAATGGTCCACTTGTGATTCGATCATCCAAGATGTACAGTAAAAACAGAGTCATGTGCCAACTCACTTGTGCATGTAGAAGAAGATATATCCACTGCGGTCACGGTCCCTCTGCACAGCTGCTTCCTGTGTGCGCGACACGTCTAGGTCATTGTAGGTTAGCCATGACTGCTTCTTCATGTCGTACACGTCGCTGATGTAATGGCCTGGGATGGAAAATAAATAAAGTTTATTTCTGGATGCTCACAGAACAGGTGATATGCAAGCGTACGCCTGAGGTAGGCACAAGCTCATTCCAGCCCAAGATTTAACCAGGTAATGTCACTGGAATGCTTCGTGTGCATCAGCTTGCATGGTATAAGGCAGGGGGTGTGCCACAGCTGCCAGTGTAACAGTATGTTTGAGCATACACCAATATATCACTTGTTTTGACGGAGATATAAAGAGGTTTACCACTTACATTAATGGTCTTAAAGTTGTGCCCCTGTCTTCTTTATACAAGCACTTAAAACCAGGACCTGTGTTGTTTAGGTTTTATGTTCTCACTCTGATACCTCCATTGGTTTGACCTGCTTTTTGTTTAAAGGTTAGCTTGATTCCCTGCCATTAGACTTTGGGGAGCCACCTAAGTGTGTTTCCCACCATATACATGTACCTTCACTATCTTCCTTTCTTCCTAGTGTTTTTCTTTTTAGAATTCACCTGCTGAGTAAAAGAATAAAAACATGCTATAGTTATGGGTGAAAGGGGATTTATGTCCATTGTCTTGTTTATAGTTTTATTAATGCACATTGTTAGTTGTTGTGTACTTTGTTGTGAGGTAGCATCTCTGTCCCCTTGTAATGCAGCAAATGATACTTTTACGTTACAGTTGATTTGTCTGGGAAACTCTGGCTTGCTGGCTTCATTGTGAGATCAGTTGTACTTGTCATACCTCTACACTTTCTAATAGCACAGAGTGATGAGCCTCTTGCTGCGCATGTTGTCAAAGAAAAAAAAAAGAAAGCCCCTGGCTGACATACCGCCAAGTCCTTATCCTTTTTCATTCCAGGAAAAGACTGAGCTTACAAAATTTTGATCTACACAGTGGCTAGAAGTACAAATACACACCAGAGGAGGAGCTGCTCCCAATGTGACTGACGACACTGATGAGTCTGAAAGAATTGGCCAGGTCTCCGCTCTGTGGGTGGGTGGGTGTACAGTATGTAAAAGTTAGATACAGTCCACAATTTTTACTTCCTAGATGCTGAAAGGATTTTAATTTTAGAATTGCAGTACATCATATGAGTCTAGTAGAATAATATAATACAATTGTATAGTTTATTTAATAAATAAAGTAAAAAAAAAAACACAAAAAACAATCACTTGTATAGTACTATAGTACTTAGTAGCTTTTTTTTTTTTTTAACCCAAAGCAGATGTTAGGCAGTATGATTTTTAATACCTCTGCATTTCTCTTCAGGTTCTCAGCCTCTGCTTCAGTGTATTCCATGTCCAGAACATCCTCATTGCCAGAATCATCATCTGAGCAGAGTAACTCTGGCAGAGAGTTGTTAAACTCTATTGGGTGAGAAGGAGAGATGATGCTGATCAGGCACTGTTTGTTTTATCAGCCTTATAAAACAGTGTGAATGGTATTTGATCCACCACAGAACAGCCAAAAACCATTTAATTATCAGCATTCATGAGATTCAACAACCATCTATGCAACATTTCATCAGCCTTGGTTCCTACCTTGCAAACTGAGTTCAGTGGCCCTCTTTAGATCATCATCCTCTCTCATCTCTTGGGCCTCCTAAATGAGGGAAGGAAGAAAATCTCTTAGATTGAGATTTGAACTGATCTGATCTGTTCTACGATCTGAACTGGCAAGAACTCAGAGCTTGGAAAGTGAGCTAACAGCTTTGTATCCACATCACTACTAGCAAGTCTTTCATGCAACTTGATGTCCAAATCCTGAACTATCCCTTCAAGCAATTAACACACACCTATTTCAGTCTGCCTATTACGTAATTCCGGTGATATAGTAGCATTAAGATGCAGCACCTCTGCTCCATGCAGTCGCCGTGTAGACTTTGATCTTACATGTTCCTGGAGGCTCTGGGCCAGAGCCTGTTGAAGCTCCTGTTCTTCCCTCTCTTGATCCAGATTGTACTGCTGGACCCAGTCCAGTTCCCCCTGTTGCTGCACACTCTCTGGAGTCTGGTTTTCCTTGTTTTCATCCATGGTTAAGTCCAGAGAATCCAGCACATCTGTAAAACATCAACACATACAGTCAGTTAACTTAACACAAAATGCTAAGGAAGTGACCTCAGTATAACAGTGACAATGTTGACATTTTGACTACCTGCAGGCTGCTTGCTTTCTGTTTCCATTAGATCTGTATGATAGGCCAAGTCATGGGCATCTGTGTCTCCAAAGCCTGTGTCGGGGCTGCTGGTTGGCTCATCCTCCAGTGGGGGTGGAGCCGATAGCCCCGCTTCCTGACGACTCATCTCCAGCACGGCTGCCAACATTTCATCATCGTTTATGCCGCTGAAGTCTGCTGAATCTATTGTTGCTCCTCGCTGAAGATAACAAAAAATAAATAAAATGTGCCAAAACAGCTATAAACAAGCAACGGAGAATTGATATAAAATCAGCAAATGCTCACTTCCTCTGGTCGGTCATCATCATCAGGTAAACAGCTGCTGAGGCGACGCTTGCGGCTCACATTCACCTTTCTACTAGGTTCCTCCTCACAGTCAGAGTCCACAAGGATAGATGTGCAGCTAGAGTTGGCCACCTTTCCTCCAATCCGTCTACACACACAGTCCGAAGCTCAGTGGTTACGTTTTCAAGTAAAAAGTTTGGAAACACTTGTAGTACTTTTTTGAAATCATTAACATTTGACAAATTAACCACTAATTTTTATGTCAAAGTTTATTTGGGAATTTTGACTACCAAGGTGTTTCTACACACAATCTTTATGACTTTTTTTTTTTTTTTTTTACTATTTGGAAGTCTTGCACAACTAGCAGAACTTACCGGAGAGGTGCTGTGGAGGAGTTGACCAACTGGGACGTTTTGAGAGTTCTAGACCTTTGACAAACACAGAGAAAATGTTTAGAAACCTAAACATCCTTTATAATCTACTGGAGTAGGAGTAAATGCATGCAAGTTGACGGCACAACATTTACCTAACTAGGAGTAAAAACTCCTAACCCTAACTCTGGAGCCCAAGACATATTTAGAATGCAAAAAGGTTAGACATAATAATTAAGGGCTTTTCGGATGTCTTACATAGACGCTTGGGAACCCCAGCCGAGATTAACAGGGGGTCGTGTGGATTCAGTGCAGTGGGACAGCAGGGTCAAGTATCGGGGAATCACCACCTGCTGACCCAGCTTGCTGTTCATAGACAGCTGAGCGTTAAAGCTGTACCGTTTCAGGTGAAGGATGAGCACTCTGTGGGGAGGAAAGACAATCACAAAGTTATTGGTTTCTTTGCTTATCAAGTGCTTCGTCCATTTAACTAGTGAACAACAGATGCTTAGATGATGTGCAATTCACTCATCATATTCTACGTATAGATACCTGGGCAGTTTGCTGAATTTATGTGTCACAGTCGCTGATTTCCCATTACACTTTTCACACGAGTACTCAATTTCCTCCATCTACAAGATGAATAAACAAAATAAGCTTTTAAAAGCCTGTTTTTCATGTAAGTTTATGTAATTGCAGAAGGAATCTCTCAAGCTTGGGAATTGGGTTAAAGATAAATACAGTCATAGAAATTGATCCTAGAAACTAAAATCTGTTTATGTAGACTCACCCTAAAAAAAAGATCCAGTGAATCCTGGATAGAACGAAGTGGCAGGGTTTTCTTTCGCCGGGGGAGGTCGATTGACAAATCATTGAACTGCTCCCGCTTGGTCACAACTTCACCACAACTACAATAGTACATAGAGACATAAATCTCCATTTGTTTTATCTGGAATCACTAACAGTTTAGACAATTAAATAAAAAGATACAATGTGTAGTTAAATTTGGGAAAACAAGCAGGACACAGGCCTCACCCTTTGCAGGTGATGGTGTGCTGCACCTCAAATTCCATGTTGACCGCCACCGGGCAGGTGTAGATGCGGGAGGTGTCGACCTCTTCACCAGGGTCCGCCTTGGCCGTCGATGGCGTTGCCTCCTGGCCAGTCTCGCATAACAAAGACGACGAGGAGGAAGCTGAAGCCTCATTTGTCCAGCTCTTGTTAATTTTTTCAACATCATCCTTCAGCTGGTCCATACACTGGCTCAGGAATTCATGGGCATCCTGATAAACATTTTTTTAATATTTTAAAAAATAATTTGTGTGGCAAAAGGTTTATGTGTATTAATTGTGCAACATCTTATCTCTCTGCACTTTCTTCAGTATTAGTAGACCACAACTGCTCTGAAGTGTTTGGATTCTGGAGGGGCGGATCTTACATTTTGCATGTTTCCAGAGAATCGCTCAGCTGTGGAGGAGATTGCACTCTTCACTTTCCTCAAGAGGTCCTTTTTTGTTTCTGGACAGCTTACATCCTTCTTGGCCATGAGGTGAGCAAAACGCCTGCAGTGAACACAGCACACAGAATTTAATACTTTTTAACAGCTATTGAAAGAAAATTTACAGTAAGCAAAGCAAATACAAAGTATTTCTTTTCACAACACAAGATGTCTGAAGGGCATCACAAAATCAGCCTCAGTCTGCCACATCAACAAAGCCTGAGCATTACCTGAGCAGTGCATTGATGGGCACTTTCTTCCATGGGATGCTCTGCTTCAGCATGTCAATGGAGAAAGAGGGGAGGCTGAAGAGGGACTGCAGGATGGCGTTCATGTAGCAAGTGTTGCCCAGGTTGGAGAATCTAATGAACGGAAGGATAAATGACAAAAAAACTGTTACAGAGACATAGGCTTCATCATTGTGACAAACATCACAAAAGCATCCTCCTGACCTAGCAGAACCCATCTGGTTTATTCTTACCCTTGCAACGGGGGCTGAGGCTGGGCCAGAGTGGAGGGCCTCTGCTTGTTCCAGCCACCGTAGTCCAGAGAGGGGCGGGCCTTCTTAAATGGAGTGGAGTGATTGGGCAGCATGAGGCTTCTCTTGGCTGGAGTGCTCTGTGCTGTACTTGATGGCCTGGAGGGATTTAAGGAAATATTACACACTTGTGAATCACTGGACTCTCAATTATTTGATTCTTCAACTAACTTTTAGATGTGAGTGCAATTCAGATTTCTCAGTTCAATTTTAAAAACTGCAAGCCACTATCTAACATTATTTTTCTATAAAATAAATGTGTGGGATAATGTGACACGACTACACAACTGAATGAAAAAGGAGGCAATGGATATAAGATTTGTGCTGAGGACTTGCATTTAAAGCTCCAGTGAAACTGAACTCAAGTCTTGGCAATGTGGAGTCGTTAAGTCTAGCTAGCAAATCAAAGTCTCATGTGATTACAACGGTTTTACAGGAAGAGAAAAGACATCAATTTTAATGCAAAATGCTTTGATACTCGTTTTGTTTTTTATATTTGACATATAAAAAATAATATGCATTTTAGAGATGGGCTCGGGATTAACACTGTGTAAATGTATTTTTTTATTTTTAATGGGTCATTAATTGCTACTCAGCAATGCTAATGCTTGCTAATCAGCTAAACAAACTCACCTGTCCAGGAAAGAGTGGCTCTGGCTGTAGTCTTTAGTCACAGACCGGCTGCCATAGAATGATGTTGGCTGAAGAGGAGTTGATCCCAGTGGAGCTGATGGTGATGGAAAACAAATGTTTGGTGAAACAGGTATGAATTAACAAGTAACTTTTTTTTTTTTTTTTAACTTTTCAAATGGTAGTGACTGATGTTAGGTTTAACATGCCAGATTGTGGATGTAGACATTTACCTGAGTTTCTGTTCTCCTCTGCCTGCTTCAGCTTATCTTTGCAGCTCAGTAGAAACTTCCTGGATGGATCTAAAGTGGCCTTGTTGTTGCTGAGAAAATGTAAGGAAAGGTTCTTGGATATTACCTGACTGGACACCAAAATAATTTCTGAAAGCTCTATTTTGCCAATTACAACCCTTTGAAATGTATGTGAAAAAATTGGACTATTTTATACATTAACATTCTGGTACTATGTGATCATCAGTTGATACAAGGCACTGAGGCATGCTGCTTTTACCTTGATGAGTCATTTTCCTTCGGATAATCCTCAGTCATGTCACTATCTGAGTTAAGGAGTCTCTTCCTCTTCTCACTCCTGGAAAACAAAAACACAGAACAATTCACAAGCCTGAACTGATTATTCCTGCACTTGAAAAAAAGACAAAGATTTCAATTCAATTTTCTGGTTGCTATTGCCAAGCATCACAATCACGCATTGTATTTAAATAAAATCAGGTTGTTTACGTGATAGAATTGCATGAGTTTACATCATACCTATTCTCAGAGAGTCCAGTGCGAGTAGGGGTGGAGGCAGCTCTACTCGGGCTGCCCAGAGGCTTCCGTGGCGTTGTTTCCTCTCTGCCCTCTGAACTCTGCCTCCTCTGTGTTGTCTGGAAGATGTTAGGAATCTGGATATTTAGGTGAAATGTAAGCTAACATTTGGCTCAGTTAAACTTGAAATTTTGGTTGTGTGTTCCTGCTCACCTGTCTCTCTCCTGATGGGTTGGTGTCATTTTTCACAGAGCGGTTCCCGAGGACACTGAAGTTTGCACTTCCATGGGATGATTTTAAGACTGACAAATGAATAGAGAATAAGAATTTAGGACACAGCATGTTAATGATATGATTAATGGGAGTATAAATACAAAATTCCACAGAAACTCTCATAACGGATACTAGGAAACTATGAACACTTTGAATTGCTCGTATTTGAATAATTTGATTGAGCAATCTAATAAATTAATTATCGCTCAATAATGTGTGATGTGACCTTTACAGCATCACATTAGTAGAGTTTTTCAAACTCCATTGGCTTGATTTTTAACCTGTTAAAATACACAGTCTGCTGGAAGAAGTTGATGTGTAGGGCACAGCAAATATCACCAGAG
>JAOWBC010000002.1:3104029-3116600 GCA_028566105.1 Hypoplectrus providencianus
GTGTGTGTGTGTGTGTGTGTGTGTGTGTGAGAGAGAGAGAGAGAGAGAGAGAGAGAGAGAGAGAGAGAGAGAGAGAGGGAGAGCTGCAGGCTACCTGTTTGTCTCCACAGGCAGTGTGAAGAAACTTCACCTCAGTGTAGCAGGCGCCTAATAAATCAGTCAGTCAGTGAGCGCATGGTGGCTGAAAACTTGTTTTGAACTCCTCTCTTAATGCTCGTATGACACCGCAGTGATGCCAGCCCTACTGTGCAGATCCTCCGCCTGTCCGAGCGGAATCCAGTCCCAATAAGTTCCCGCGGAGGAGGCGTGAGAGACGACAGTGGGACAGTTCAGTTTGAATGGGTTTGGACGTGTGCGCTCTGGCTTTGCTCGGATGGGATGCACAGTGAGCTTCATCTGCTGTGAAGAGGACTTTCTGCAAATGCCCATTTACCAACATGAGGAGGAGAAGAAGAAAGAGAGTGTGACCAAGGTAAGAACTGTTGCGGAAAAGTGCGCGCAGACACGAGTGGGCGTCATGGCACGAGCTGGCAATAGAGCTCGTGCAGATAGCGCAGCGGGTTTGTTCTGCTTGGACTTTTTATTTGCATGTTATTTCAGAACCGAAGGCTTATATCGGAGTTAGAATCAGATAACGACTTTTGGTTCCACTTTACTCACTCATAAAACATAAAGCCCTCTAAAAGCACCCAGAACAATAACACGCCTGGTTCACACAGACCACTTAGTGATCCATGAGTTTCCAGGTACAGTGCGTGTCTAATACCTGCTTTGATGGGCATTTACTCTGCTTCAGTGAGGGAATGCGTTAAACCATTCACTGCAATGACTCCTAAGGGCAGCTCTGGAAAGTCCAAGTTCACTCATGCTCACACTCTAAGACAGAAAGCTCAAGGTTTATCTGCAGTGACCCAACTGTACTGATGTCATGGAGATAATTTCTTCCTCTATCAGTGTGTTTGTCTGCTTAGTTGTACAGTGTAATAACGCTTTGCATGCAGACTTTAATTCCTGCTCAGTGGAATGTGTTCAGTGACCTGCACTGATTTCTCTGTTGACCGTAACACATCACTTCACACAGCCAGCCAGTCAAGAGTCTAACGTTGTTATCAACTATAGCCTGGCTGATATAGGATATGTGAGACATATGTCTGACAACTTAATTATACTGATACCATTACTTACCAGTATGCCTGTGATTGGCCAATAAATTAGTCTACTCGGTATTCTACCCTTAGCTTGAGTATTTGAAGGAATCCATAACTACCAAAGCTGATTTACATCCCTAGATATACAAGTAGTTATAAACAATATCCCTATGTGCACATCAACACCTGCCTGTTATCAAAGAAAATCAACAGTAGAATATTTTTTACTAATTCACAGATCCAGTAGTTTACTGGCAGTTGTGACGATAAATATGATCTCATTTGAATTCCCTTTTTTGCTTTTTTTCCCCCGAAAACAATAGAAATTTGAGGTAAATTCTTTTTATCTTATCATAATTTCTAGAATTACATCTTTACCCAAATAATAACTGCACTGGGGTATCAACCGCATGCATATGCTGTATGTTAACCAGTATAATACCTGTGCTGCTTGTAAGTAACAGCAAAGAGACACTTGTAGATACCCTCTGACTGGATGTGCTGAGTTGTGGCAGAAACTGACAGCTGGCATCGAGGTGTATAGAGCTGTGGGTGCATGGAGAGCTGTGGGAAATGGATGTCCTCCCACTGGCCAGCAGAGCTGTGGTTGAAATAATGGAGTGAGGCTTAGGTGTTGAAAATGTTAACTCAGGTGAAGCTGCCAAAGTGCCAGACCAGCTGAGTAACAACAACCTCATGATGTAGATGTGATATTTCAGAAGAATCTTGCAAATGTTGTTCTGTATGACCCAAGTGAAGAGAGGACTAAGGTTGTTGTTGTTGTTGTCAGGATCTAGAACAGTCATTTTCTAAATACTACATTTCATTTTAATGGCACTGTAGAATGCCTCTAGTGCTGAATGTCTGTGCTTATTTACCTTGCCAAAAGCTGTGCTCATCCGAGTGTTTTTTTGCATACCATTTGCTGTTTTTTTTTAATGCTGATGTTGTGTCGGAGGCGTGTCCAGGTACAGTAAAATTGCTTCCTGTGGTAATTGCTCCTTGTGTACGAGTGATACTTGTGGTTTGTGTCTCAGCTGAAGACGACCTTTTGGCTGCTCTTGTCAGCAGCGCTCAGGGAGGCCCACGGTGCAGAACTTAAAGAGCGATAACAATCGGCCAGAAAGTAAAACCCTCATGTAAAACCAAAGTACACAACCAAGACTTTGAACTTCATGAGGGGGACTTGAATAGGCTTCAGGAAGAATGTGTGCTATGTGTTCTGCATCTAGGGGTGGTTGTATCATGGCAGTAGATGATCTAACCGATGAACATAATACTGTCTGCTAACTAACACACGCTACACTTGATGATGGGAAAATAAGGGACCTGGATTTTCGCCAGTGTTATGGATCATCATTCAATGTACATGTGTCACATTCTAAACTACTTTGGAAAAGTAGTCCAAAACATTGCTGTTAGCTGTCCTTTCTCCAACTGTCTGCTTGAAAAAACTAAATGGTGATGGCATAATTTTTTTTGCATGACCTCTATTACAATTTTCTGCATTGTATCTTGTGTATAAAGTTTTTAATGGGTGCCCCTACGACAACATAGGCCTGTACACTGATGTTTGATGGACTGTGCAATATCAGCAGACTGATGTATTGGTCTCGATCTAATGAAAAATATTGGTGTTGTAAATCAGATTAAGCTATGTTTAATTCATTATTTTGTTTCTTTGATTAAATCCCTTGTGGTATAAAATCACGAGCAGCTACTCCAGGAACATGAACATGAAAGAATAGTGAGTTTCCCTCATGTCAAGTCATGATGACCCAATGTGAATGAAGTTCGAAACACAATCAAAAGATATTTTCAGTTAGTTCAACGTGAATTTACCTTGCTTTACATACCAAAATGTAAAAGTTAGACCGCTTTTGCCAACTTACAAACTTGCTTGTTGTTACCTTGCTAGCTATACACCATTTTAGTTATTCTATACTCCAGTTTCTTTCTATCCTTTGCACGCACATGAATTAGTTGTATAGTAATAGGTTAACAAACACATTCCACACCTCAATTTGCACTGCCTAATCTAGAGAAAATACATACAAATCCTATGACTGACTTTGTATGTAATTTCATTGCTTTAACATCAGCCAGAACACGCCCCATAGTTAGACATTTGGCAGTGCAAGACAGCAGAAAAAAAATTAAGACTGGATTGGATTTATCTTAATCATGTGGAGAGAAATGTGACTCCAATGCTCATGTTGCAATGACTGCTGCTGTGTGAGTAGGAAACTGTTTTGTTAACCATATGAACTTAGGAAGACATTAAATTCAGCCTTTGTTTCTGTTCCAGCGGCAGAGAGTGGGTGTGAAGCATTTTAAGTACATTCTTCTGGCCTTGAGATAAAGTTGTGGTAGAAATGAAGCTCATGTAGCTTAATGTCATGTAAAAAAAGAGTCTACACACCCATCACTGCTGTCTGAGGCTGTACGTATACATGCTGTATAGCTAACACAGTGTAAAAATACTAAAATACTAAAAATCCACCATACAACAATGTCTAGCCTTGTTGTTCCTCCAACATCATTGATGAATATCTGTATCTTCTTCTTGCTTGCTATTTGTTTGTGAATATTTACACGAGAACATGCTTAGTTGTTTATCTGTCTTCAGCAACATAATGTAGAATAATTTTAGCTTTTTGTAAGTAGTTCTCCTACAGTTTCAGACTGCAATTCATGATAAACCACACAAGCATTAACTTATGACTGAAAACTGCTACCACAGCCAAACATCAAGTATTTACAGCAGCACAATGCATATCAAACCAGCTAATATTACATATTGACTGGTCCAAGAGCAGGAAGACCAGGAAAGTATCTGCCTGCACATTTTTAATTTCTATAAAAGCCAGTCCAAGATTTACTCTTGTTTAACAGCCTCTTGCTCACTCATTATTTCCTTTACTCTTCTTCTCTACGATATATCTGTGCATAGTCTCATTCGTCCAGGTCAAAGTATACTCAAGTCATATGAATCAGGTCAACTGGACTTAGATTTTAGTCTTGAAGATGTTTTGCCACCTAGGTGGCTAGTCTGTGGAGCACTCAAACTGATGAAGCCACTCGGATAAGGGGCGAAACGTCTTCATGACTAAAATCTAAGTCCAGTTGACTTGAGTCTTCTTCTCTACCTCCATCAAAGTCCTCTCTTCTCTCTAGCAGCAAATAAGGTTTTCCATCCAACAGGAAACCTAAATGTTGTAAAAACAATTCCCCTTGAAAGCTGTACCGGGAAACCAAAGTCACATAGTGCAGAAACAGGTGTTCAGATTGTGGAAATGACAGACGCCATTCTTACTGTTAGAAGTGACTGTAGCATCAAAATGATTTTGATGCTGATTTCTATACTGATATGTGTGCGTGAAAGCTGTAGCTGTACACACGGTTAAGCTACGCTATATGTTATGCATGACTGTGATAGTAACTAAAAACAACCAACTAGCGCTATTAAATCCAATCTGGGACAGGCATCTATCTGCCTGCATTGGGTTAAAAGTACCCCACGGTCCAAACTCTCAACGTACATTAAGTAAAGACACTGACTATCCCTCCTTAAGAAACTAATCCTCATTTCAGTTTGATGCCTGTCAGGTCCAGCTCTCTATCTGCCCTGTTTCTGAATTCCCACCAGAGTGTCAGACGGCAGGCGGGGGCTTTCCTTGGATTTGAAGATTTTCGATAAAGGTATGTGGTGAACTGAAAGTTACCTGCCGCCCCATACTGCATTCCAGTGGATGCTTTAGCTGTGGGGAAACAGTGTGTCCTCTGTGCTGTGTCTCTGGGGAGGCCTATCATTTCACTCCTACCTGCCGGCGCTGACCTGCACATGGGCTGCAGAACAAGACCCTCTCTGTGTGTTCCTCAGTGGAAAGGTGCCCAGTGTGTGCTTGACCCGGCAATGGGTTGTGATGCCTCAGCAAGGTTAACCCCTGTCATTTTACCTTTTAATGCCCATACACACAGGAATTTAACCTATTGCGTACTTTCTCCACTTTATTTCGGGGTAGGAGGCTTGTTTGAATTAATTTATTCTTCAAATGACAATTGGAATTTGTTGAAAATGTTAAGGAAATATCAAAGTATCAAAGACACAGTTTGTGTCTTGCTATGTTGCATCTCTTACTATCTGTCTCGATGTGGCAAACCTCCCCCATGTGCTGCTACCCGCTGGTGTAACCCACTCTGGCCAGAAATATTAGTACATCAAACCTCCCGGTGATTGGATAATTTGATCTAGTTAGGTAATGAGAAACCTGTGCACAGCAATCAGGGAAGTCAGAAGGATCACAATGTGAATGAACAAGAAAAATATCTGTGATCTATTTTTAAACTTCAGATACATTCATGGTTATTAGATCATGAAAGGAACACAATCAGAGCTTATTTACAATTTTGAAGGTCAAAGTCACAGAGCCTGAACTACTTAACTTCATTTTTCCTGATCTTCTTCTTCTATCGTTATTGTCATTGTTGTTGTTATTATTATTATTTTAAGGAGCTGTTCTGAGCAGTGATATATTGTGATCATTTACTCAGATATTTTCCCAGGTGCGATGTTTGTGGACAATCCACACAGAAAATGTGAGATTTGTTTTGGTTTTATTCTGTATTGGTTTTTTCATTGCTTCAAATATTCATATAAACAGGGTTCAGCAGTGGCTGGGCTTTTTTTTTTTTTTATCCATGTTTCTGATTTATTGCGCTGCTTACTTTAAATTAAATTAACTTAGAAGTAAAGTGAATTATAATAACTCTAATTATGATAATATGTCATTTTTGGGGGGGTTGTGTCTTGCACCACTAATACAATTTTCTTCAAAGCACAGCATACTTGCAGTGCACCATTATTTTTGCATGTTATTTCTGCTCTTTAAAATTAGTATATGGCATTAAAATGTGTTCATGTGACAAATTCACATGAACTAAGATAGTTTCTGTTTATTTTCTTAGCGATGTTTTTCTTAGTTTTCAGTTGGTGGAGGGTGGCTTGTTCAGTGCATAGATTGTTCTGTAAAACACCAGAGTATTCAGAATGCTGTTCAGGAATGTAGAAGTGTTTGTTAGATGGCAACATTTAAAAAGGAATCTTTAAGCCCGAGCCAAATTGGGAAACAGAATTGGCTGATTATTTGAGCCTTTTTTATCCGTTTTGGAAGTCAACGCCTTTACTTTGAAAGCCTTGTGGTGAATGGATGTGTGAATCCGATGAGCGGATATTTCTTTTCCAAACAGCCTTTCAAGACATTACTGATTTGGTGAGGCGTAACGTTGCCCACAAAGCCTGTAGAACATGAAGATAATGGATACAAAAGCCGTTCATTGAGCTTCTTAAAGTGTCTTTAATTCACTTGGCAATGCACAGGGGCTAGGATGACAGTCAGAATGATAGATTAAGGCACAGAGCAACTGTATTTTCTCAGAGAGTCACGGTTGTGTGCCCCTTTTCTGGAAGTGTAAAGCAGAGGCCTAACTTCTACCTCTGCCACAGACCTTGTGGCATCAGTGCAACATAATACACTCCGTTTCGCCCTATACCATGCCGCTTCTATGGCTTTGTGCACCCATGAATGTGGCCTTTATGCTGTAGTTTTGTTGATATTTCTCTACGTGTGGGGGGATTTTCTTGTCTTCTCCCTAATACTTGGCAAGGCGATGTGGCATTTGCTCTTGGCAACGTCAAAATCCCACAAAGTCTCACTCTGGGGGCCTTTGTAGCCATTCACAACACTTCCGAGTGATGGACAGGGAGCTCGGCTCTCCCAGGTCGCATCCTTTTTGCCTCAAAATGCGTCTTTGTGGCTCTTCTCTTTTCCCGGGGTCTTTTTCACCAAGGTCGGATGCCACAGGGCTCCAAGGGTAATTACTGTGACAGTGGAGCAGAAGTTAGGCTGGGCTACCCAGGTCGCCCAATCATGTTTTCATCATTGGGAGAATGTTTTTCTTTGGGGACGTAATAAATCCCCCCTTTGACATGCTGCATTTACTCTGAATACACACAGGAAGAAAGAGCAGTTTTTTTCTCTCCCTCTTTATTTTGCACCAATGCTTGTAACAAGCTGAGGCAGATCATTGTTGCTAGTTCACCCTCACTGCTTTTTAAAAGGATACGTTTGCGCACTTAGACATTCCACTGTGGAGGAATTTCATAGGTATTTGCACTGGAATGTGGTTTATCACTGGACTGGGAGACAAAATGTAATGAGCATTATGAACTGTAACCATAAAGTGTGTAATAACTATATAGACCACTCCCTGTCACAGCATAACTTGACTGCGAAAGACTAAGCTTTGGGCAGCACTCAAGGCATTGCGAGGACATTAGTATACATCGTTATTAATGTTGTTGTAGAAACATGACTCTGAAACAGAATATTTTTCCTGTGTCTCGAGTGCCACAAAGACAACACAGGGACACAACAGTTGATTGTCTAATTGACAAAGTTTGTCATGCCGTTATTATTAGGAGAACAGGAGAAGAAACCCAATAGCCCTCCATAAAAAAGCCCGGCACATGTTCCACGTTCCCGTCCTGATCCCTGTTAATGAGTGTGGGTGTGTCCCATCCTATGCACTGAGTACAGGAATCTCTAATTAAATCACACTCTTGGACCCGATGCTGCACATGTGTCGCACGCGCCTGAAATCCTACACAATCTTCGCCGGCATGCCACACATTTATATCATACACACTAGCTGGGAGCTTATTCACCACTAAGGCTGTGTTCACACTGAAAATACACTCAATCTATTTTATTCTCATATGTATATTTATGAATAAAATGATATGTTACATGAGATGACAGGAATTTCTCTACAGATTTAGTTATATCTTTTTATACTTTGATAGCTATCCCCGTGATATCGCTGGTTGTATTTGTCCATTAGGTCTTGCTGTAAATCTAAGGCCAGGGCTGCTTATAAATGGCTATGTGCTTTTTATTATTATTCTTGTATTTTTACGATTTATGTGCTAAAGTACTATGACATGTAAGGTATTTTAATGTTCCCAATCAGTTTGTACCAAATGGATTAGCATGCTTCATTCTCAGTTAACTTGAAAATATGCAGTGTTTTGTGTAATATTTTGACTTTCAGTAAACAAAGAATGTAAGCTAGTTACTTTTTATTAAGGTCCTCACTGACTTAGTCTAAAACAGACCTTTGAAGCCTTAAGATGAATATTATCCAAATCCACATTGGGCATGCTGGGTGCACTGACAAAAATCAAGATAACATGCTATTCTGCTTACCTCCACTTTACGGTTTACCTATGTATTAGATTGCGCAACACCTCTGTTGCTGTCACATCCTATGGTTTCACTAATAACTGGTGAAAATGCACAGTGGGTTGCTAGATTGCCTCAAGGTTCCATAAATCTTGAACAGAAAGGACTCAAGAAGCAGAGTTGGAGCTCAAAGAGTTATGTGTGGAGTTTATGTGTCTCCCTGTGTTAGCATGGGTTTTTATCTGTGTTCTCCAGTGCACTCCCACACTGCAAAGACATGCAGGTTAATTGCCAACGCTACATTGGCTCTAGGTTAGATTGGCAACCTCAATGGTTGTCAGGTTAAATATGCCAGCCCTGTGGTCGTGTGTTGGCCTGTGCAGAATGGACAACACCTCTTGCCTGATGTCAGCTAGGACTCCAGCTTCCCTGTGACTGTAAAGGAGAAACTCTTACCGATAATGGATGGATAGATCTCTTAGACTAGAACTGCTTACGTTGGATTTTTAAAGGTGAACACTGACAATAATGCAACCCCAATGCCCCAAAAGTTGGGACGCTGTGTAAACTGTAATTAAAACTGATTTTTTAAACAGAAAACTCTTGACTCTTTGAATATTTTTTTTTAGCAGGCTATTTAAGAGAACTAACTTTTGATGGACTTGTATTCAGTTTCCTGTTACTTATCTGCCTACATACTGACATATCAGCAATAGGCTGATATAGATTTATCAGTGAAGCTGTTGGGACAACTGTATGCAATTATAAACACTCATAAGCAGGATGAGTAGGATGGAATAAATACAAAAATAGAGTACCATAAAAGCCTTTGGTCCTTAAACATACCAAGTTTCTTTGGGTTTACATGGACTTTCCCAGACTGCAAGAGAAGCATATTGGATTACCTAAATTGAGGGGTTTTACCCTTTAAGCCCATTTGATTTTTTTCTTTTTTTTTTTTTTTTAACATAACAGTTGTCATAGATGTTCTGAGAACATAATCTGCTACTTCTTTGCTCTCTGCATGCCTGTCTGCCTTGGCAAGCCTTCATGGCATGACTCTGTAAATAGCCTGAATACCTCCACATCATCGTATTGTGCTGTCAGTGGCTGCTCATTATAATGTAGCAACTCTGGTTTGAGGCTAATATTTCCTTGGGTATGCAAGTTGTATGTTTTTCTTTTTATAAACACAATGTTTACATTGATTCATTGATACTGTTACTCTCATGGTTTTAGCATAGAAGCTGAGACATTAACTTGATCTGCATTTGACAAGAGTCACCTATGAAAGAAAAGTGTTTATCATGAAATGTGTGAAGACTTTATTTTTATTTCTATTTTTCATATGAAATTTTGAAATTGTAAATTACATTTTATTATTTATCTATAAAAAAAAAAAGTATCCTGTTAATATTCGCTGCTTTACATGATCTGTCCTGAAAGATTGGACTATCCTGGTTGGAGATAACAGTAATGGATGTAACAGTCTGTAGTAAGATAATGTGCTTTTAAACAGCATTACATGAAAGAGAGCAAGCCATTTTAATGGCTTCATTATCAGCTAGCTGCTCTGCTGCAACACTGTTGCTTATCTCCTCACTGGATAACATTCCTTTCCATGCACTTTCACTTTTGTGTCACATTCCTGAGATCTCTTTGTCATTTTGTATGATTGTCTTGTGTCTTATATTACCGCTAAGCTCTACTGTAGCCAATCCTTTAACACCTGCCATCCGCATTCTTAAGTTCAGGCTCTGAGATTAGAATTCACAGGGGATCATATAGTTCCCAAACCAAGGGTCAAGGCACTCTTTTACCCAAATAATAATGTAAGCTATCAGCGTTTTGTATGTGTAGTACCATAGAAGATTTTATTACTTATTTATATTATTGAAACATTTTTTTTTACTTTACATCTTTTAAAAAGGCAAAGTAAAATGTTAACTGTTAAAGCACATTGATATTGAACTTACTTACTTAAAAACTATTTTGCTATCACTTGTTAATAAAACCAATCTCACCTCTGTTAATCAGCTATCATCTAGTCTAACAATAATGTTTATTACTGATACAGTTTTTTCATATGTCTTGGTTTGTGGTTAGTGTCCTTATCTTAACCAGCAACATGTGTCGGTTCATGAAATGACCTTTGTGACTTTTATTCCAGTCTTGACGGTTGTATTACTGTTATTAATAAACTTGGCTGTTGACTGTTTGGGTCTGGTGGGTGAGCATTCCTTTGAGGGATGGCTACCATTATAAAATGGGCTCATATGTCCAAAACATGATACTAAATAAATAGGTAAACCAACATACACTTAACTAAAGCTATATTAGTAGAAGAATAACAACTACAATATAATCGCAATGTTCCAAAATGAAATACAAGTTTGGTAAACATTTCCCAACCCTAGTTTCAAAGTGTCTTTAAGTTGAAGATGAAGTTGATAACTTCCTGAGTTATCCTAAAACTCTGAGTCACCAACTTCTGATACTTAAAATAGACTCAACTAAGACCTAAGAATTACTTGCACATCCTTTTTGAAAACAGTGCAAAAATACCATCCATACTCCAAGCACCATAGATCACTCTATGTTTAATTCAAGTCTGTTCAAGTCTGTAAGTCTGCAAAACTCAAACACATTTAGATGACGTAACTTGTTTGCTTTACATTCCCTTAGAGGCTGGCCAAACATTTGCATTTCCACGACTCTTTTATCTCCCGGGGAAAAACCATGTGACACTGTTTGCTTGGCGTCTGGGTTGGTCTCTGCCATTTTGACTGGAGACATGAAAGGAAGAGAACCATTAGACAGTGAACACATTACTTCTTTCAAACTGTGGCCTGTAGCCAAAACAATAGCAAAATGCTGTATTTGATCAGAAGATAGCTGTCTAAAAGACATCAGGAACTTCAAAGAACTTCATGACTACTTAGAGCAGAGCATGATTTCACTGATGCGGGGTTTTTAACCAGTAGATGGGGACATTGCCATTAACTTTCATAGATTTTTAAACTTGGATCATTTTAATGTATCTCTTTGCAGGACAACTGCAATCAAACGTGTTTAATTAATAGCAACATTCAAATGATAACAGAAATGTTGATGTCTCTGGGCATTGACAACAATGTCCCATGATGCTCTACCAGAAGGACCTCTAGGGCAACCCTTTCTACCATTGTTACACACATTTCCAGTGGCAATGTAAGCAAACTACGAAACAATTTTTTTTGGCATAAATGCTGGTGAGCTCTGGCACACAGATATGACATCACCTTTTCTCCAGTGAACCCAATACCAGTGAGAAAAGCTCAGTCCTGAGATATAACTACAACTGCTTCAACTTTGACGGAAACTTCTGCGTTCATGTAGCACCATGTGACCAACAATCTATAGGCTGGAATTAAAGTGACTGCCACGTGTAGAAAGAACAGCCTGTATGAAGATGTGACTGTTGAAGTGAAAGCGTTTTCCCAGGGGGCTGAAACATGACACCAAACTACAGAAAAGTGACACGAGTCTTACAGCAGTGACAGTTTATTTGCTAATCTATTGTGCTCCAAAGGCTGTGACTAAAGTCTCATGTAGCTCCTAAAAAATAATGTTACCAAGTTATAAAGTTTACTGAAAGGGAAGTTCCTTTTCTTCTAAAGCGCCAAGTGATTCCAATGTAAACACTATTAAAAGCTCCCATGCCGAGGTGATGGCTGTGTAATGTCCCATCGCTCTCCTGCAACAAGGTCCGTTTCTGAGAAGTTAATTCAATTAAAGGGGACAAAAGGCCACTGGCACCAATAAAGTTTGGGTGAAATGTGAAGCCATGCAATGGACACACACGCTTCTTGTGGCCAGTCAAGCATGATTTACATTTGCATAATGCCCGGCTACAGGGCAGGCTCACCATCACCATGGGTTACAGCTGGTGCTGTGAGGAAATTCAGCTCCGTGTTCAATGGGTGCATCTTGTCTCAAACTGACAGGCCGGGTGTCCTCACCACCACCACACACAGATACACACACACTTCTGTATTAGTACACTCGTCAAAACCATGTTTACTTCCTTACAATAATACATCCCTGTCTTGATCCCCTCCTATGCAACCTGTATCATTTTTTTTGTTAAATGTAATAATTCCATAAATCTTAAAATTTAATGTGAATGTAATGTAAAAT
>JAOWBC010000002.1:3116700-3127030 GCA_028566105.1 Hypoplectrus providencianus
ACACGTACATGCAACCCAATATGGCTTCCCCACTGCCAGTAATTAGGCAGTCCAAACCACCTCCATAATATGTACACAAAAACTAAATGTTAAGATTGATAGAGATTATTTCTGATATTGTGCTAAAACATTTTTGGAAAAACATTAGTGTCGATGGACACAATCTGGTCGTAGTCTCAACTCAAAGTCTATTTTCCTGTCTCAAGTTTCCAATCAAACTATAAACAATGACCAGCACAATGAAGAGGAAGTGTTTGCTCAAATAGCTGATAAAAATTCCATAAACTGACTCATTCCAAGATTAACATGTCAGTATCAAAACTAGTGACTTGTGAGTCATGCAAAAGATCTGTATAATCTCCCCACAATTTGTGAGCAACAATCACTTCACATCACATTTCCACCATTTGGGACAATGTGAATGATCCTCCCAAATCACTTCCGTTAAAAGAATCCTAGAAATCCTCACCACAAAGGTATTTGTTCAACTGGCAGGAGATATCAGGGAAGATGCAGTAGGACTGCAGATGTTGTCTGACCTGGAATCCTCTGGATCCTCCTTTGGGCGGTGTATGATGTGCAATGAAAGATGCTATGGGCTCCTTGTTTAGTTTGTTTGGACCTTAATCAATGTTAAAGAAAAAAAAGTTGATGAACTGAGTTTTCACAGTTGTTCAAAGTTGTTTTGGCACTGTTCAAGTTTTACCAAAATCACTCTGTCTTTATTAGTCATCAACTTGAGACACTGTAGACATAAATCTTGAGGGATTATTTTCTTTTATGCTGGCGTCAGCCCACATATTACATAGTTTCTTGCACATGTGGAATATATAGACCTCATGCATCCCCAAAGGATGCTCTAATCTGCTCGTCATGCTGCTGTGTTTCTTGAAAATCCTCTAAGAGATGACTGAACACACCCTGTGTGCAGCACAAGAATCCCAGAGTTCATCTGAGGCACCATTGCCGCATTTACAGCCTGGCCAGTGGCCTTATCCATGTCTGATACTTACCGCGATCAGAGACGGACATCTGGTTTGATCTTCCTTAAAATGATCCTGACATCCAGTGATTGTGGAGAATGCAGACCAGCAGGGGGCAGCCAGTGTTGTGGTTTGTAGATGAAGTAAACCTGAAACAGTTTTCTGTACTAGAGAAACGACTCACTGTAATGTGATGTTCATGTGGTTTAATCACAAATGACAAGTGTGAGGTCATGCAACATGCGCTTCCAATTTAAAGCCATGCCTTTGCCTCATCCCCAGCACACATGGCAGGGAGGAGTACTTGCACAACACACATTTAGACACTCCTTTGGCAGCAGCATTGACAGAGGCTTCACTCATGGCTTAGCACTTTGAGGAGCGATAGCAATCGGGCAGAAAGCAAAACCCCCCATGTTAAAACCTAAGCACACAGCACACACTTTGATCCAGCTGAGGGGGGTTTGGAAGGATTTAGGGAGAATGAACCCTATATGGTTTGGGCTCAGAGCTTTCACAGTGCCTACAATGCAGACACAGTTAGGATCCCTTGATCTATGTACACATGCATAGACAGAA
Organism: Hypoplectrus providencianus; assembly: GCA_028566105.1. Taxonomy (NCBI): domain Eukaryota; kingdom Metazoa; phylum Chordata; class Actinopteri; order Perciformes; family Serranidae; genus Hypoplectrus; species Hypoplectrus providencianus. Next base: position 3,118,263 of record JAOWBC010000002.1, read on the forward strand.
ACACAGCTTTTGGTTAACAGTTTCACAACAGATTTTCCAATCTTTTTTTTTTTTTTTTACTCATATTAAGGGAGCAATTTGTATCTATGTAATAGAAGTTTGTTTTTGCTAGTTTTACATAAAGACATGTATATCCATGTAAAAAATGCTATAAGTAAATCATTGATCTGATACAGATAAATGAATTGAAATGATTTTGCTGAAGACAGGACTCATGTATTTTTTGTAATTAGTTAACGATGAACATGTGTTGTAAGATTGAATTATGCCTCTTGGATCAGTGTACTCGCAGTGTGTGTGTGTGTGTGTGTGTGTGGGTGTGTGTTTAGCTAATATGGCCTCCTCTAAGGCAAGAATGGTGCCCCTGTGTCTCCAGAAAAGCAAACATCACTTCTTTCTTCAACACCTTGTAAAAGTCGTGAGAGGAGAAGACGAAACTGGAAGACTGTTGAGGTCAGATGCGACTCTTGTTACCCTGCATGCTCTGCAGGGTCCCCTCCTCACTCATGGACAAGTGGTAATGAATCGGTCAAGTTTGAGGGGGTTTCCATTAATGGTCTGTTTAACAAAACAATATTGAGGCTAGTTTAGTTGGGAGTTACTTCGTTAGGGGACCCATTGCACGGGTGAGTGACCTCTTCACCTCAGCTGCCAGCACTTCCAAAGTGTGCATTCACTTGCCTGGAACAGTTTTCTTCCTTATGTTTAGAGACGTTTCAAACATAGTACTAAGCCAAAATAATCAAACTAGTTTTTGTATTGTGACACAGGTAACTTGTTGTTGAGAAAAGACTAATAAGTACACTGTAACGTTACTTTGTAGTTCATCTTTTTTTTTAGCTCATTCCTTTGTTTCTCTGGTCAGTGAACCCAACTCTCATTAAACTTGTTTTAGTCTAAGCAGACAGGTAGTAGTCTGCAAAAAAACTTTAATAAAAACATACAACACACTCGCTGCATCGCTAAAGCCAACTTGAGACCGTAGGCTGTATATAAGAACTGGAATTAGCCACAGTGATGTCATCATAGGTTTGTGGACGAGTGTTTTAAAACCATGTCATCAGCAAAAAAAAAAACTAGCACTACGTAGCTCCCTAAGTTAGCAAGGTGCATTTGTACATCATATTAAATAAAGTTGTAAATAAATGTTTTTCATTATGTTCTGCATAGTTTTCATATATAAAAATTAAAGTATCCTTTCGCTAACATTTACAGTTTGTGTAAACTGCTTCATTTGAAACCTTGAACCACGTGGGGAAGTTTACTTGTTCTGCCAACAAAGAGCCAAGATTTGATTGCCATAAGTCCACTCTGTTTATGACTTTAACTCTGACCTTGGCAAAAGTACAAAAAAACAGAAAATCTCAGAGAGCAAACAGCTCCTGCTATTCTCACTTTCCATGTAGTGATCTCCTGACACCAGCTTTCCATCGTATGTGTGTGTGTGTGTGTGTGTGTGTGTTTCCTCTCCCCTTGCTAACAATGCAGCTCAGGAAGTATGTCAGGATAAGGGCCAGACTGCTGGGCTCTCCCTGGCCAGTGCATCCAACTTTGAGGGACCATAACATAGTCTTGTTAATCCCACCAAAGCTAGTTCAGTGTTCAAGAAAGCTGTGGATCTGTGAAAGGGAATTACTGCTCCAGGTGTCTTCAAAGAAACCTCTGCGATGTCCCTCTGGCTGGTGAGTGCTGTTGCAACATGTCATTTTGAACAGTGGGTGGTCAGGGACTCGCTCCCACCCCGAGGTCAGTCCAACACCAGCACACAAATGTTAACTTTGAGTCAAAGGACTTTGCTGCTAGTTTTGTTTGTTTTAGGTTAAAACAGTTAAACTTAACTTATGAAACTTAATAATACTTCCAACTGATCTCCAAAGACAGCAGAATATTTTATTTTTATTTTGAACTTTTTCAACATAGATAGATACTTCCATGATAAAAAAAAATATGTATCCATTATTTCTTATCCTAACTAATGGAAGCAATACAGTTAGTTGCTGTGCTTAAGTAAACTTTAAATTAGGATTAATTCATGATTCTTGAATCAAACAAATGTTTTTCACCTGTAAAGAAGGACGGACCATCAAAACTGACTTGTACAACACCATTCTACCACTTGTCCCCACTAGTCAGGAATTTCTTTCATATGGACGACACACTTCAAATAAAGATAATAAGAAATTTCTCTTAAATCATATCCATAATTAAATAATGTCTTCATGGTTCTTGCATGACGTTTATTTCAGTTTTTGTCAGTGTTAGTAGCCATGAAACAGTATAAAAAGTTCATTAGTTTTTTAGAAAAAACAAATTTGAAATACGCTTATAGATAATATGAGATTGTTCAAATATTTATTTATAATGGTGATTAAAATTTAATACCCAGTTATAATAAATAGCATTCATTTTCACAAAACTAGCGAAGGTGTTGTGTGCTAAACTGGAAGTTCTGTTTCAGAGACCATTTCTGTCTCTATAATTTCAATTTACTATGGATTAAATGCTATGTTTGCCAAATTAAATGACAGCTTTTGTTGTGTCTTACGCTGACAACAGTAGTTGTAGTCGTAGTTGACTTTGTTTTGACAAAGGCAGTCTCCACTTGCCAGTATGTCTCTCCTTGTCTCTCTCTCTTGTCCTGTCCTCTGATGTGGAAGTGTCACTCTTGAAGGTGTCCGGACAGGTAATTACTTTATAGTTGCACAGAACGCAGTAACTTTCACACTGATGACTGTTTTACAAGGGGCTGTCAGCTTGTCAACGGAGGTGGGCCCGCGTCTGTCATTGACTCTTATGCAATGGTTAGCCTCAGCTGGCTGTCTCTTATGTAAGAACGAAGGAGAAAACAGGCCCATTTAATTACCTTCATTTACCCTTCACTTAACCTTCACCTTTTTACTGGATCACTAGATGTTGTGAAGGGGTATCTATTTGAAAAAAAAAACCACACACACACACAAGCTTTGATATAAAGGGGATTCAGTCTATGTATATGTTTGCACTTAATGGGTGTTCCCGCAGTTGTTTAAGCAAGTGAAGAAAGACAGGGCTGGCACATCACTGGACCTTCAAACCTTTTCATCACCTTGGCCTACATCCTGTTCATTTCTGCTCCGTCTGGGCTTTTATGAGGCAGCTGATGACTGCTTGGAGGCCTTTGGTGTTTGAGGCCAGTTGATCATTGCTGCTTGAAAGGTGAAATGGTCACTGTGGGTACTTTGTGTATGATAGGTGCTTTTGTAGATTTTAATTAAAGTTTAAATAGCTCAACCCTGCTCTATGGAATTTATAATTTACTCCCTGAACAAAGATAAAGCTGTCAGGTATGTTTTTCCCAAATATTCACATGATTGATAGGTTCAATAGAAGCTAATTCCCTACCAAACTTGTTGGATCAGAGTTATTGTGAGAAACCAAGGAGGTTATGCTTTTTATTATGTTCTGTTTGTTGGTAGGATTAGGGAAAACATTTGTTGACTTTATTACTGTTGTGGTTCCTGACACTTGCCCTGAGTATATCTTGGGGGGCGATATCTTTTAATCTTTTAAAGTATTACAGATCTGTCTGATGTTTCTAAATCTTTGGGATCTCAGACACACTAAGACATGGTCATGGTTTCAGAAAGGCAGTCTTAGAATATTCTATATCATTTCTCACCATTCAAATTTGTATGTTCAGGCTTAGTTGCAGTATCCTTTGCATGCAGTCATTAAGTTTTGAACCTGTGCCTGCAGAGGAGGTCTTCTCCTGTTTAAAGGCTTTGGGTTAATAGCTGGGCTTATGGCTATCTTTAGAGTTTTTTTGCACTGCCCATTTTGTCACCAATCCCTACTTAAATTTTTCATGATTGCCAATTTGCCAAACTTAACCATCTGCCGTCTTAAGATAGAGCAACGACTTTACATATTCAAAGATGAAATGAGCTTTCACTTAATTCTCTATGGCTTACTGCCATGTGCTTTCATTTACCATTTTCTCAATTTAAAAAATGGATGCCTTGGATCAATAGTGGGAGTGGCAAGAGATAACCGCTGCATTAATCACAACCAATTTGCTGGGGGCAATAACATGAAATGCAATATTTAAGCAAATGAGACTCAAATGCAAATGTTATTATTGGCTCTAAGTTAACCTTTTTTTTTTTTTTAATTCTTCAGCCTCTGGAGCGTACTCTGGATACATGTTCAATTTTCTTTATGGGAATAGCTGTGTTTTACGGCCATGTGCATACAGGGTTTAAACTTGCTGCATGATGTCATTGAGGCTCAGCTAAACCTTGGCAATTTGCTTATGACAGCTGAAATACATATGAAATATGGGATAAGGTGAGAGCTCAGCACACAGTTTAATCACAGTGTGCAGTGAGTTACTGTGTTGCATTGTGTCTGCACATAAGTCTGATGAGGCTGTGGCGAACTGGCAATGGGTACTGAATACTAACTGGTCAGTGCATCATTTTAAATGTTGATGTGATATTCCTCAGAGATCTACATCTACAATAATAATATAACCCTTAGGTAGAGATAGCAATAGTCTAGACAGCATACAATATTTTGTCCATTTGATGATGCTTTTAGTGAAATGCTGCATGTTGCAGATGGGTAATATTAAATCAAACTGACGAATGGAAACCACCAGCTGTGACCAAAGCATCTCTGTCACCCCCCAGTAAAACCATGACCGGCCACTTCCCCTCCTATTCTCTGAGGAACAATGACCCTCAACTCGCTAACCTCTTCTCTGCTTTCCTAGAATGGACAACAGACCTTACATTGCCAGATTGAGACTTGAAACCAGCCCATTGTTTGTACTGCAGAGAGGCAGGATGTGCGCATGATGTTGTACTCGCTCTGCTCTGGAACTTTTCTGTCCCTTTGCCAGTATTGTGTAATCATCTTCACCAGGTTGAATAGTGATCTACAGCGGGGTTATGCCGAAACCTAGTTGCCTAGCTTCACCTTCACCCAGGTGTCTGCAAGCAATGCACAGAATGTAGCTCCTCCATGGCTTACCATGGCAGAATATACTCTAAGTTACTTTCTCAAAGGGCATGTCTTTTTCAAAGACATTTAGCTTTTCTTTGCAAGTGTAGAAATAAGTAAAGTCTCTGCAGGAGCCAGTGGTACAAACATATTATTCATTGTTAACTTATTGTGAGGTTAACAAAGAAGCTAGCTATCTTGCTAAGAGGCAGGTTGTTGCCATTCCTTAAAATGTAAGTACCTTAAAATGTAGTCTAATTTTGCAGATCTAGAGATTGAGTCGGTTGACAACACTCAAAATGGAGCTTGTGACACATGACATGTTGGAAAGCACGGGTGCACACAATGTCATAGCAGTGTGACAGCACTGTATGTGGACAGTCGAATCTCAGGAAATGACTTGAAATGACCGCAATTTCTTAACACTAAATCAATAGCTCACTTCACATGACATGCCACAAGCAAAAATGCATTAAACCCCATTGACCCCTAAAGATTTTTTTTTTCAACAACTTGCAATGTCTTTATCTTATGATATACATATGTGATCAAGATTAAAAAATTATAAATTTAAGAGCATTAATTTCTAATTCGTGTGCACAAATCATTCTTTTCATCACACTTGCTGGGATCCAAACCTGGAATATAAAGATTGTATATAGGCTACAAAATTCTAATAGAGCAGCAGTAAATATTTGCACAAACAGGCTCCATATTGAACATTGCCATTCATACTCAACACCTTGCTCTGAGTTTTGGATGTGGATTTGGAAAAGCTACCACAAAAAAACAGGAAACAGCTTAGAATACACCCAAGTAGGGCAGTGACCCTGTTTTTTTGTTTTTTTTTTAAACCAAAAAGTTGTAGGCTTTGTCTCTCATTTTTCCAAATGAAACAAAGAAGGGAGCTTCCTGTGTATGATTTGAAACGTTATTGTGCTGTAAGGTTCAACTCAGTAAAAAACCCCTTTCAATAATCTTAACATAGTTTTAGACTGTGTTTAGGGGCCGTCAGTTCTGGCTCCACTTTAATCTTCTTGCCTTTAAAATCATACAGTTGTTCTATGTTAGAACACGTCATGTGCCCTTCACTTGATCTAATAAGGGAAAGTAAACATTTAGTTGCTGGCTTGAGCCACTGATGTGGTCCTCAGTCTTTATATTAATTATGCGGGATGCATACAAGCCCAAAGGCTCCAGAGCCATTTATGATTGGTCTGAGACTGCCAATCTTCATTAGGGCCCCCCATGACAGTTACAAATGCACCAGCACACTCTACTGAGAACACTTATCTCCACAACGCACATACTCATTCCGTTTTTAATCTCCATCTCTCTCTTGTTTTAAAATCATAGTTTAAATTCATATAATTACTCATCATCTCCCATCTTGATATCTTTCCTCTGTTCTTTTCACATAATAACAAGCAGTAATAATCATAGCATAAGCTGGAAGGTGTCTGCATCATAACTTGAATTTACAGCCTAATTTTAATTGCTAGTAATTCACTTATTCCTCTAAACACATCCTATATTCATTGTTCTTTCACTGCTCCAAGACTGTCTTCAAGCAGTCCCACTCCATTTCTATATTAAATTGCAGACCCACCCCTCCTTTTTCCATCACTATAAGTGCCTCCTTCTTAAACAGACGGCTCTGCCCGACCCACCCCACCTCCGCCCACTTCTGTCTTACACTCTCCCAATCTTTCTGCTGCTCGTGCTTTGAATGGAAGAACCTGCAGCATCCAGAGAAAGAGGGTAGAGGATGGAGGGATGCTGTAGGAATGCTAGATAGGAAAGGGAAGCATGCATGTATGAATGAGCGCAACAATACTTTTAAAGGGCACTTATAGTCTCTGAATTTATAAAAACAAAATGTATAATTTCTTGGATCAGATCAGCAGTCATCCCAGGATTCTTCCCAGGAGTAACCACTAGTCTGGACACTGTTCTTAAAGGACAGACGAGAGAGGGAGGGGAAACAAGGAGCAGCGGCTATCATAGAGTAGAGGACGTGAGGAGGTTTTCAGGAGAGAATGGGCGGACTAGGTTGGTGTCTTGCCACAGTCTTCAGTTGGGCAAAATTTTTCTTCTACTGCATCTTCCCATTTCGGAAGCAACGGACTAATAAGGTACACTTTAAGTTTTATGTTATTTGATTGAGGGGGGTGTTTGGTATAGCATTTGTGATTTTCTTTCTCTTACACAAGATTAAGGCATCAATATCTTGAACTTTGTGGTGACTATGCTAAGGATTGTAACAGAGAAAAAAGTGCTTTGTGTTTCTTGGAGGATATGTGAATTAGCTCAGGGCAGATTGAGACGAATGACAATATCATTAGCATTGCTGTTGCTAATGGGTCTGTCTACTGGTTGATTGGTCCATCACCATAGTCCTGACAGAAATATCTCAACTTTTGAATTGATTGTAAGGGAAATTTTAGTATTCATTGTATATTCAACATTCATTGTTCCCAGAGAATAAATCATTATGACTTTGCTGATCCTCTTACTATTCCTCTAGTGCCATGCTGAGGTAAGAGCAACATTACATGGAATCTGTATTTTTTTGTGATTTAGCTGCCCAAGAATTTCAGTGTAATTCACTTCTATATTTTTTGTAAATGTAAACAGCCATTCAGGTGCATATGTTATGACTAAATTGGCCATGATTCAAAAATGATCTACAATTTTGCGAACAAAGTCAAACATTAAACAAGTGCAGCAGCGCAAGACAACGCAAGCCAGCTAATATTACAATTAGAGCCAGTCAGACATTAACTCTTGACCAATGGTCTTTTTCTAAGTCACATTCTACTTTTCCCCTTGACTTCCTCCGTCAAACCCCCTCTGTCTCTTAGTCTCTGCTGTGATGTCTGTTAGGGTTTTTCAAAACTGAGTCTAAAACAGTGATGTTCCACATCAGTATTCCCAATTTCCCCAGGCCTAAAAACCTCCTGCCCTGAGCAGTCCAAAGCTCCTGTGTTAGTGGTACACTCCTTAGTACTCCAAGCAACCCGAAAGCATTGCTAGCTGAGCTACCTGGTCGCTAGTTTAGCAACAGTTTCCACTTAGCTTGACTTTATCAACAAAATAAAGCTGACTTTCCTTGAGGATAATTCATGTATTACAGAGAGCTGAGGTAGAACACAAAGAGTACATCAGATGGGAAACCAAAAAATCCTTTATGACACAGTTTCATCGACATTTTTGAGCTGGTGGATTGGTTGGATTGCAATTAAATTTGTACATTTTTATCTGTCTTAGGACTAATTGTATTAACATTCCTTTAACTTTTCCTACTGAGCCACTATCAGGTCAAAACTATTGAAACTATCACTATTTCAGTGCCATTATTAGCATATTTGCATACTGATGTTAGCAATTAGCTTAAACTACAGAGTCCAAGTGCTTTTTAAATTCAGTCTCACTGTAGACTGTAAAGTACATTTATTCAAACTTATTAATATAAAAATAATATAATCTCAAATAAATTTGTAGCTTAGGCATGGTGACCTTCTGTCTGATCAACAAAGATATAAGCCTAATGAGGTATAGCCTCTTATGCACAGTATGTATAAAATGTTGGGATTAGGATGTTTTGCATGACTACCTTAACCCAATGTCCCAACATTTCCATCTGCAGTTGTCAATGACAATGGAAATAAAATGAATATTTATATGACGCACAGCAAGTGATAGGGCTGCTGTGAGCACAGAGGATGAGACAGGCTAGAGAGATAAGTACATTAAGGGACACACACACACACACACACACACAC
>JAOWBC010000002.1:3196149-3223890 GCA_028566105.1 Hypoplectrus providencianus
ACACACACACACACACACACACACATACAGATTTGTTCTATGATTTTGTATTTGCAATACACAGGAACACACATGAATGGTGCATATACACATATTTTATGTCTGAGAGTAATGCCTATTTTTTTTATTTATTTATTTATTTATTTATTTTTCAAATAATCGCTTAGACTAATCGCTGATTTAGACTATAACATTTCCAAAATGTTTCCTAAGATGTCCATAAAAAAATGAAATCCTCACATTAGAGAAACTGGAGGTCTTTCATCCAAGAGGCCTGTGTCCATTTCCCACTGCTGGGAGCTGCAGTATATCTAGAAGCAGTCATTTTTGAGTGATTTGACTAGAGGGATATTTCCGGATTTTTCACATCAAGATCATTTAAATGTTGAGATTGCCGTGTGTTTGTAACATGTAGTGGTCATATAGTATTCGCTGCATGATTTGATCATTATGTTTACACGGCATTGTGATAGTCAAATGTGCAAACGTTTTCATAAGAAATGAAGTAAGAAAAAGTCATGCCCATGTCTCAACATTCCCAAATTGTTTCTTGTGCTATGAAAACATAAATCAGCAGCACTGAGACAGGGAACAGTGTTTAGAGACTGCTGTTCAGTCGTGTACATGTCCTGCACTCCAATATGCTCAATAAATCTGAGATGTTCCACAACTTTCCCTGAGGAAAACAGGCCATAACTTTTCCAGAGACTGACAGATAGAAGAAGGCAATAGATGTCGATGTTATAGAAAACACATAGAAAATATGGACCTAGAGATTCTAGTAAATGATCATTCAGTATACGCACAATAAATGCATCAAAATAGTTATAAATCAGTAACGGATAAAAGCCGATACAGACAGAGTGATGGGGCATGGGCACTTGGACCAGAGCTCTCCCATGATTCCTGCGTGCTTTGATAACATCCCAATAAGTCCATACGGACCTGCACTCTGGCACGCTCCACCATCACGGCGGCAGAAAAGCCTTCTGTTACTGGTTACGGCTCGCAAATTGAATTTGCACACTGAATAGTTCTGCAGGGATGTGCCAGATGCAAGGAGCTGGATAAACATAAAAGCACTCAGGGCAGGCGTGTGTTTATATGCCAGCCCAGAGGGCCGGGGAAAGTTTCTTTAGCTGCCCCACACTCTTACTTTTCCACGCTGGAAACAAGCTAACCTTCGTGGCAATCATTTCACTGCTTGAAGTAAAGCTGGAATGTGCTTTTTCTCTGCCATGATTTATCACCGTGCCGTTAGATTTTCCTACACCAAGTTTGAGATTTATTGACATAAGCATCGCAAAGATTTCACTGCAGGTTGTTTACCCAAATAATGACTCAATTCATCATTCATTTAAGGCTCTACTCAGCTCACGTCATTAGCGATGGTCATTAACATATTCAGAACCTGGGAGACGGACGTGGATTACATAACAGGACTGTGTCTGGAGTGTGTCAGTAGCGAACAGAAAGCTGACCGCATGTGAACGCTGTCCTACAAACAAAAGATGTCTGACATGGACTTTTGTCTGCAGGAAATGGGCCCTTGTTTAATGCTGTTAACACAAGCATGTACGGAATGCAACAACACAATTATTCTTTATTATATTACACTCATTTGAATACTCCCGATAGCATCAACACACACTCACGCCAGGCCTCCTCCACATGCACCACAGAGCACGGACAAAGGCTTTGTGTAGGTTTTCATCTCAATTCAAACAGGATTCAGAGGCCTTCAGTCACATTGTGTCCTTCTTAAACTTCATTCAGATGGAAAAATAAATAAATAAATAGATTCAACTCCTATGGCCTAAGAGTATTGCAAGATAGATACAGTGATATAATGTAACTAAGCAGACGACATTTATGTACTGTACTTTACAATTTTGAGCTGCAATCAGTATTTCAATTTATGGAATGTTATACAATAAGGGATCCGAATATTAATGAATATTAACGGTACAATACAAATAAAACACTTTATATTTACCCATTTTTAGATGAATATACCCTGTACCTTCTAAAAGATCTAGGGTGTGACTGCAGGATCCAATCCAGCACCATGTTCAGAGGCAACTACTTAGCATTAGGGAGAATGTGAGCTATTCTGATGTGGGCAGACAACCTACCCACTCAGTCTGACCTTTACATCAGAGGTTTTATTAGGCTGGCGACTAAGGCTAGCTTGTCTCTGATGTCATCTCAAACATAATTAACTCTGTTTAGCACAAATAAAAAGGATGAATGATATTAGACGTGACATTCAGCTAAATGCCAGTCGGTATAGCCTTTATAATATTTGGAGAGGAGACTTGTTTATGAAGTTGCTCTTTGTGTCATGTTTCGGCTTCTATAAAGTCTCTTTTAAGGCTTGATTAAATTCTACATTCATTCCTCACAATGTATCAGAAGTATCAGTTTATCTGATGGCTGACTGAATGAAAGGTTGTTTAGTCAGAGTAGCATTCTTTGTTTTTATTTTCATGGCCTAATGGCAGATCTGTGACTCAAATTGCTTGGTCCAAGTTTCAAGTCCCAAATTGTTGTGTCATGGGACTTGGGACATGGACATGTGACCAACTTTAAAATGTAACTTAACAAAGAGACTGGGCAGCTTCAGAGCTGTGGGGGACTAGATTATATCTGGCAACTAACATTATGTAATGTTAGCTACTGTTAGCTACAGATTTGTACATCAGATTGTATTTGGGTAACAGTAGCTAACACTAGCTAACACTACTTAACTTGTGAGAGAACAGGCTAACATTAGCTAACATATGGTTATTTAAGCTAATGTTAGCTAGGGAGTTGTGAGACAACATTGTATCTGATAAACATTTGCGAACATAAGTCCTCACAGACCTAGATTAGTTTACATATGACAAGCCCAGTTTGATGCTGTAGGTAAAATTACACATTAGCAGAGTCAACATTTACACCACTGAATATTTTCTAGTTCCATCATGTGTCAGTTCGGACACATAAGAAATACATTGTTGTAGCATATGTTTATAATCTGAGCAGTAATGTCTGTCTGATATTAGGGCTTCCTCTATTGGCTCATATTGTTTTATATATTTGACTTCGGCTGTGGTTGAAGCTGAGCAGAGCTCTGGCGGGAATGACAGGGGTCACCACAATCCATGTTGAATGTTAAGCTGTCTGACCCCCACAGGCACAGCCAAACTAAGAGAAAGGAATCTACAAATCATTCACTGTCTGCTCAAGCCCACACAGACCTGAGAAGAGGTCTAATAAGGAAAGTGACAACACCTGTGTATTAGTAATATATCCTTGAACAAACTAAAGAAATACTTAACTTTGTTCCTTATCCACATAGTGGTTGTCACGTTGTTACTCAGAGAAAAGACACAATTAGGAGGAATAAATTCAGAATTGCCTAGATTGCATGGCTGGGTTTCTCAAAATCAAGACCAATTCCAGAACTTGTAATAATGTTTGCATGTTCTGACTTGCAAACAGAATAATCCAAAACCTGACGACAGCTTGGCTATTTGTTTGCATACTCAGTGATTTCTGCCTGCAGGTGAACCAGCTGTCAGAAGCTGACAGGGCAGAATCAGCGTCAGGTGGAAACACTGACCAGCCCTGAGGAGCGGGGCAGTAGGGGGGCAGGGCTCCTGAAGGAGCAGTGCCTTTGAGACGAGAGTGTCACGTCGTCATGCATGGGTTGATAAGGACGTTGGCGTGAGAAAATGGTTATTGAAGGGTTAGAATAACTTGTAGTGGAGGTGATTTGAGCCAGACAGAGATACAGTATCCTGACACACACCACCAGATGAAATACTCAAACAGAACCGCATTCCACTGTGATGTCAGTATTCAAGGTGGTTGGTGATAAACAAGACAACGTCTTGGGCAACTGTGACAGGGACATTCTGTATTTAACATGTTCCCAGCTTGCAGGGGAATGTACTAACATCCAGTGTATTGGAGCGTGTCTTAAATTTAGGCACTGCCTCTTTTCATATCAGCTGCTTCTGTTGGGGCCTAAAACACATCATCTGATAAAGATCATTTCCTGTTTAGAGTTAAAATTCCTCAATTCCAGATGGGATCACAGCTCTAAAAGAGACCCATGGTGACTCACACATCCTAAACCCTTTGAATTTGGTCAGCGATCCTAACATAACAGTGGGAGTTATCCAGTGGTCCATTTGGTTTGGTTTGGAAGCAGCCACTGCTGGTAGATATTCCAATTAGAAGATGCTTAACCATACTAGCTCTATGGGGATTTGTGTGGCTTACAATTTGGAATTGGAAGTTGAAGGGCAATACAAGTTTAGTGTACATAATGTAAATCTTTATCAGTGTATGCTGTAGGGCAGGCTGATAAGTGACAACACACTGCATTAAGGAAATGCTAAAACAAGCCTATGACCCCTATCAAAAATGTTTTCATATAGAACGTAGGTCTTCTAAATTGTACAACCATGGGTTTAAAAGCCATTTTTCACCAGAATTCACCCGAATGTCACCATTTGTTGTCAAGAAGCACACTTTATATATGTACCACCCACTTCCCAAAATTTGACTGAGCTGTAAGCTGTTATATACAGAGAAGAGAGGAGATGACGAGGTAGGTTGTAGGTGAAGGTTTTGACATTTAAATAGTATATATGTAAAGCATGTTGAGCTCCTATTATTCCACAAGTTTAATGAAACAAAGAATTTAAGCGTTTTATCTTGCTTTCTCCCATTTCTCTATGACTTATGGCAGTCTAGCTCAATTATACTGCACAACATACATTTCTGGGTTCTCTACTTCTGGGCATGATTGTGCTGATACCATAGAAGTGCAGCACTTCTTATGGCAACGTAGTTCTTGCAGTGAAAATTGACTAAAATTAATAAAATGTTACAACACCCTGGAGCTGTTTGGGATTCATAGGGTAAACAATGCTGTCCACCAATAGTTATTAAAAATATTTTATACTCTTACTTATATCTCTTTTGTGGCCTCAAAAATCATATATTCAATTTTTAAAACATCATCCAAAATAAATAGTATGTTAGCTAAGCTGTGGTGCATTATGTATGTGTGTAACTTTTGGTCCAATTTCAGCAGAAAAGCATTCTGTAAAGCTTCAACTAAATATAATGAAAGTGCAAAAAGTTTTAGAAACAGATATGTCTAAGAGGGCCAGAAATGTATTTTATCCTTGCAGGCAGACTCGGAATGTGCTTCCTTCAACACTAACGAAAAACAGACCCAACAGAGCAGAAGGCTTGTGCTCATGCAATGACACAATTAGTCTTGGATAAGGAGAGTGGTGAAGAGGTAGCAGAGATGAAAGGTGCAGTTAGAGGTCACTGGTTGTGATAACCCAGGGGCGTAATCTTTCAAAGCTAAAACAGACGCAGGTCCGTGATAGCAATAAAAGAAGGATGAAGGATACAAACAAGTCAAAAGCCTCCTGGAATCATAAAGCTGTCGTGTGCTATTGTTTGCCTTGTCAGTTATCTGCAGGAGAAATGACAAACATGGCGAAATGTGGCAAATTAAGTTTGTAAGGGTTTTCTTCCATGCATGGCCTCAAGAAAATGATGGTGAAACAGGAGCAAAGAGACAGAATACAGACATGCACAGGAAGGAAATGTTCGTGGTGACATCCTGTTTGTCTTCATCCTCATCTTTTTCTGGAAGCATTTCATTTGAATCTACTGGTAGAGACCATTATCATTATATTCTTCCTGTTTATCAGCCCCAGTCCTCTGCTCTCGCTCCGAGCTCACAGAATGATTATGGAAACTGTTGGATGGTAATCGGATTAGCCCGGGCCCTTGACAGATCAGGAGTTCTGTTAGAGCAACTGATGACTATTGCCAATACTTTAGTTGTGTAAAAAAATATGGTACAGTTCAAGAAGAACAATTTATGTTTTCATTCATCACTTTGTCCTTCAAACTTGACAGCGAAGCTGAGTTCTGGAGCCATTACTGTAGTGGGAGTGTCTGAACAGTGCCAGTTCTAAACATCGTCTACTCTGGTGGGAACAAAATGCATTCTACAAAAACACTTGCAAAAGTCTCAATCTGTAAATTTATTGTCAAAAATAAAACTGAATGCTGTTAAGAGCTTGCTAAACCAACAGAGGGCTAGATCTGAACCTTAATGGCCAATCATGCAAAGCAAAAGAAGATGTTGGCCAATGGGAAGCCGAAACAAAAGTTATTAGCAGAAGATTTCCTGGCTGCAATGATACTTTGATTGCTCTGTAGTACATTCTGACACCCCTGGGTTGGAGGATTTGGCGGTGTATACTGTAAAATGGTAGATGGTGTCCAATGGTAGACATGTAAGCAAATAGTCACAATTGTTTTTTAACATCCATATGATTTACAGCAAATACCCTCTGGCTTTTTGCTGTAAATGCAATTAATATAATTGCAATGCTGTGCTATGTTCACCAGCCAGTTCACTGTCTGTTTGCTGTTCTGTGCTGGGCAGGCTCTGTACAGTAAGTTTATAATAACCATTGAAAATAACTCTCTGCCTTTGCTGGAAATAATGTTGATAAAAGCAGTGACCCTAAACACTTAACGGTGGACTGCAAAAGATGCTAAAAGATGTTAAAACACCCCCTGTAACGTAAAGAGGACGGCAGAGTTTGGTAATGATTTGAAAGTACCAGTGATCCCTTTTACAAAATGATTATTTACGTTCAAATCTTATCCAGAAGGCTATGGAATACTATAGGTGGTTGCATGTTAAAACTTATTGGACTCACAAAGGAATGAAATCTTGCAATGCCATGACTGACCAGTTCTATTTTTGTTTTTAGGTGTCTTCATCTTGCGTTCCAGCAACAAACTATGAGCTGGTAAGTAACACATTTCTTTTTGTTGTAGTAATTGCTTCCATGCTGTACGTGCTCAGCAGGCATTATTGGGCCCTTCCTGGTGCAGAATTATTGCAAACAGGGCTGGAAAGTAACAGCCTCTATCAGCTACACTAACAAGGTAGTTACCATTGCACATAATGAACCATTATCTGGAGGCCCCCTGAGACAAACTTGTGATTTGAGGCTGTATAAATGAACCAGACTTTATCTGACTTAACCATTGCTTGGCAGTTGTTTTCTTATGTTGTGTTACATTATATAAAAACGTATTTTGCTGTGTTGCTGTGGCATGGAATCTAAAAATAATCTACATCAGAAAGGTAAATAAAAAGCTGTGTCCTTGAATCTGCTATATCATGATGACGTCTTTTGGTGTTTGAGTCTGAGTCTGAAGTGATTTTGCAAGGGCAATAAAACACATGCCTGCTCTGTTGCCTTATTTGGTATTGGCATTAGGAGCTGTGTTAGACGTGGAGATTATTTGCTCGCTCTCTTTCTCGTATGTTGTGTGTTTAAATGGTTTTGGGTGCTTGACAAACCAAAGCAAATATCCCCTGCACTTTCCTACACTCACAGAGGACATATTTCTCAAAATGTCTTGTTTTTCTTTCATAACGGCTACAGTGATCAAGTAAGAACATGTTATTATCCTCCGCAGATGCTTTCGCACTAGATGCTTTCTACATGAAGACATCTGTTTGAGATGTGTAGCCGCATGGGTTTAGCTGTCTGGGCATTGTTAATGGGCTGATCTGGACCTGAGCTCATTGGATTCTGAAATGAGAATATTTTAGACACAGAGTACAATAAGTCCCTCAATACATGCTGGCCTCCATGTGACTCAGCCATGCTGCTACTTCTCTGATCATTTGTTCTAAAGAAGCAGCAACTTCCAGCAGGGGTAATTTCAATGGTTGTAAAAAGAAATCTGATTGTATAGAAGGCTATGAGAAAATGACACTACCTCTCACGCGATTTATCACCTCAGTAAATATAATATTGACTTCATGGGCTCAATCACTTGTTTAAGTCAAGTGGCCAGCAGGAGACAGTTTCCTGGTTGCAATAGATATTTAAATGTATAGAAGTCTATGGGAAAATAACCCTTCTTCTCACTTAGTGCCAATAACTACAGTTTATAAAATGACCAATCCCCATAGACCCCCACGGTAAATGCCTATCTCTACACTAAACAATAAACAAGTTCATAGCCTGGTACTAAAAACTGTTTTAGTCTCGATAGGATATTTCCTGTTTTATGAAAACTGTTTGGGAGTATAATTTTTATGTATCTTACACATTTAAAATACATAAAAGCTTAAAGTTCTGCAAAATTAAAGGCTAACAGTTGTAACTACATTCAGCCACCCTCGTCTTACCTATATGGCATCTTTGCCCATTCTTATGTTAGCCAGGATGAGGAGTCAGGCACTGCCACACTGAGCTTCACCTAAAAATGATGTGTCCCCTTAAGGAGAAAATATTCAGTTTGTCCTTATTATATGGTGATTATGGCTTCAAGTGCTCGACAATGCAGTTTTCAATCGACAGTAACATTTTGGTTGCCTAAAAGAACACCATATTCAGTTGTCACATGTTAAATGAACCTCTAAGGAGTAGGCTCTTCATTTTTTCACTTTGCTAATGAAGCTAGCTAGCATGTGCTAGCTGATACCTAAGTTCAGCCCTCTTGTCTAAATATAGCTCTAAAAAAAAACAATATGATGTCATTAAAAGAAAAAAAGAGTTACGGCAGGCAAAATGCAGAATTCATAACATCATGCTATAAAAGCTCCATAGTACAGCCTAGTGTGACCACAGTCAGAAAAGAGAAAGTCAAGCATCACACAATTAATTTTTTAACAAAGTATTTACGTAACCTATACGATTTTTTAATAATAAAACAATATTATAGTTTGCTGTAATAAAGCCTTTAAAACGGGAGGGGCAACACGTAATGACAGTAATACAGTATCCAAAATCTAAAACTCTGCCTATCTCTTGTCATGTTGTCAATATAATATCAATAAAATATATTGCTGTACACCTGCATCATACAATAAACAGGAAGATATTAGGCTTGGCTCAGCAAGTCAGTGCAAACACAGGACAAAATCGTTCTCCCCCATCAATTATATGTTTTAATACAATAAAATAAAAAGAAAATGAGTTGATGGAAAAAAAGCCACAGGGCATCTGCCTCCATTTTATCTGTTTTATGTGGGCTTGCCAACAGAAGTCTCCCTGAGGCTTTAGTGGCTGCATTAAAGCTGCTGATTGCACTCATAAATGCTGATGGGCTGAGGTGTAAAACATTTGTTGGTGTACCTTTACCTCCGAGGAGAGCAGAGAAAAGACAACTGGCATTCCAACACATAAACACACAAGACTGGAAAAATGAGATTAAATTAGAGATTTGGACTGAAAACAGGTTCTTTTTATGCCCCTGAAGATGAGTTAGGGTGGTAGGCTACAATGTGAAATTTAAACAAAAATAAAGAAATTGGTAAAAAAAAAAAAAAAAAAAAAAAGTAAGATTAGTTAGTTGTTTTTATAGAGAATAATTATACAGATAATATTAAAAAAATATATTTTTTTTTTTTTTTTTTTTTTTTTTTAAATAAATGTGTATCTGTAGAATTATAGTGTTTGGACAGTTATGCTGCCAGACTTTTTACCATTTTTTTTTTTACCTTGGACTTTGAAATTTTTACTGTAAAAAAATACAAAAATTAAAATTTTACATTCAGGAATGAGATGTGTATTTTCAGTATTTATTACATATATTTCACTGTAATTTCACATTCAAGACCATTAAGAAGCCTGTAATGTCAATACAACACATTTCAGCTTCCATTCAAGATTATAACATTTAATATTTCATGTGATTAGCACTTAATGTAGCAAAAAACAAGAACACCCCTGTAAAATATTACAATACAGTTCTGGGATTTGCTATTAAAAAACATTAGACATGGATGAGGGAGTTATTCCACAGTGTGTGCAGTATGTGTCACCCCTCTGGCAGTGTGTGACAGGAAGTGGATGATGATGTTTGTTTGTGTGTGTGTACGTGTGAGTGTGCATGCCTTCAAGCGTTCCCAGCAGCAACGCTCCAGTCCGA
This sequence comes from Hypoplectrus providencianus, assembly GCA_028566105.1. Taxonomy (NCBI): domain Eukaryota; kingdom Metazoa; phylum Chordata; class Actinopteri; order Perciformes; family Serranidae; genus Hypoplectrus; species Hypoplectrus providencianus. Next base: position 3,206,146 of record JAOWBC010000002.1, read on the forward strand.
GGTGTGAGTCAGCTCTCCTCAGCACCTTGTTTGGTGAATTCCTCCACTCACAGCCTGAGAGCAACAAGATTTACTGCCCCACTCAGGTGCAGACTGATTGCAACATTGACCATATATTAAGTTCAGTCAGAGAAAAATGTTTGAACAGAAAAAAAGTGAACTGCTTCTTCTGGTAATCCAGACATTCCACTCTGATGGGACGGAAAAAGAAGGTACAAAGCTTTATAGCTGGGTGATAATTTTCCATTCTGCATAAAATTAAAGTATGATAATGTGTTCTTTACCCCCTTTTTAACATTTAACTTTTTCCAGACATATACTGTTACATACAAAAATAGTGGAGGTAGATAAAATGACATCACTCAATGGTTAGTGGACTACCATCACACTATCGATGTCAATCAATCAGTTGATCAATGCAAGCGAAGAAAGTAAATAAAATAAATTATTAGAGTTAAATAAAGAAAAGAATTAATAAAAAAAAGATAAAAACAAATAAAAAATATTGATTTAAAACCTCAAATAAAATTATTAAAAATAAAGGGAAAAAAATTGTCAATAAAAAAATGGCTGAAAACATAATAATAATAATAATAATAATAATAATAATAATAATAATAATAATAATAATAATAATAGGGTCACATTTTAAAACAGAAATACAATAGAGTTAATTTATAAAGTAATGTTAATATTGACTGTAAGCCAGTTTTAATCAAATGTCTTGCTGAAAAACTACATTGTAACTTTAACATTTCCAGATGTTCTCAGATCCTCAGACTGTTCAAGCAGCTCAGAGAATGAGAGCTAAGAGCTGCCTCAGGCCAGTGTTCATGGATGTACATACTTACAGTATGTAGCACTGTTGCTTTGGGAACTGAAACAGACACCAGAACTTTGAAAGACCAAAGTGCCCAAGCATTAGTGTAATTACGAAATCAGCGGCCTCTTAGTCCTCATTTAAATATAGCAACCTACTAGTTACCAGCTACGGAGTGTACAGACTGCACTTGGAGGCAGCCCACTGTGGGAAGGTGATGCCAACTGGCAGCCCATTTATTGTAATTGATGATGTGTGGTTGGAACATCCCATCCAACGGCAATGATAGAAGTGACTACCCCCAACCAGACCCTGCAGCTGGACGTGCACGGCTCGCTGTAAAGCATGCTGGGAGCATTCCTCAGATGTGCCCTCATGTGGAGCCGGCTGTGCCAGGGATAGGTTTGATTTTGCCCAAACACAAAACTTGGACGGATGAGAGGATGGAGGGCGAGGGAGAAAGATGTTAGGGATTGTGATGAGGTAGACTGCACATCTGAACACATGCCCCCTAGAAACACGCATAAAGAATGCATGCACCCACAAGCAAAGATATGCACCCACAGTCAGAAAACCATAAACCACTAACACCTACGTCACCCAGCTTCTTCTTTTTTTATAGCTCTTGTGTAGAGAGAGAGAGAACGGGGCCAGGACATTGCTGAGTAATGAGTAACTGCGGGGCAAAGATGGTCTAGATGTGGTCCAATTAGCGCTGTGTTTAGAACCACACATATTCCCCTGATGCCCTGTGTTACGCTGTGTATACAAGCACCAACCAGGCATCCCGGAACAATATACAGGATGAGGCCGGCTCCCTGGGAATGCACAAAACAGCCTCTTTTAGTGTTTTTATGTGTACTACGTGATGATCCAGCATCATCAAGTGTGTATATATTACATAAGAGCCCTACAAGTGTTATCCAGGACTGGACATCATTTCCCCCTGCAGCCGTCCACTTCAGCTGAGATGGAGGCAAGATGGACTTACCCACTTAGGTGCTGGCTCAATGTGATTTTCTCAAATAGAGGACGTGGGAAACAGTGGGAATGTCACACTGATGCATTTTTAAATCTTATTTGACACAGATAATGACCTTTAAACAAACAGAGTTGTACACTGCTACCATACTCGTACAATCTAAGAACTCATCAGCTATCGGTCTGATGACAAATCACCCTTTGGGCCCAAGCGTCAATATTTCCATGGATGGCTGAAAGTGGATCTCCATGCCTAACACAAGTGAATAAATTAAGGTTTACGAAAGTCTGCAAACAGTTTATCTGTATATGGATTTCTGGGCGACTAGACTGCATTGCAGCCAATGCCTGTTGGTGGTCCCAACACCAACTCTATACCCAGATCCAATAAATCCACAAATATGATTAGCCAGTACAATTTGAACTACAAACAAATGACAAACAAAGAAATGGAAACCAAATTGCTTGTCAGTTAAAAAATCTTACCCAATCCTGTTGGTTGTTACTCAGAACCACCTGAGAAGCTGTCGCGAGAAACTGTTGGGAAACTGAGGAATACTTTTAAAATAAATATGGCAGTTTAGAGCCTGTGTTTTCAGGACTTTTGGCCATTAAGCTTGAAAATAGCATGAAATTGATCCATCAACCAAAGAAATCTTAGATGAGAGATCGGAATGACAGATTAGTCCGTGAATCATCCAAGAGGGGGAACAGTACATTTCTGTTTATAGAGGTTGAATGATGTTTAATACAGTAAAAAACAACACATTTTTAATTTAAAAAGTACCGTATCTTAAAACTTTTTTAAACAACTCAAACTTTGTGTCATATTCTATTCTATCTAGTTATATTCATAGTCTTTTATGAATTTTCCATTTTGAGAAGTGCTGTTAAACTAAAGGTTATTTAAAAAGGAATGCTCATTCATCTCAGAAGAAGCACCCAAACTAAATTGTTTCTGCTTAATCAAAGCCATAAATTGTGAACCCACGCGTGCTTTGTATGGTTAAGTCTGTTAACATTGCAGAATTACAAGCACACAGTGGCTTGTAAACTGCACTTTTATGAAGTCATCCCACCAAGTTAGCTGTTGCAGAATAATTCCAGTCTTATTCCTATGACCTATTATCGTAATGGCCTACCCTGCTTGCTGGGCTGTAATGAACCCTCTGCACTGTTATAAAGTACAGTATGAGGTTCAGGCTGTGGTCATCTGCAGCCTGCTCCGTTATGTCAGCCTTTCCAAACTTTACTAACTGCTGGTTATCAGATGCCAACGTCTCCCATCAACCCATGTGTTTTGTTGTGTTTTGACATCTTTCTGGTAACAAGCAGCACTCGCTGAGGCTTTTGACAGTGAGGTTAAAGGGAGGATACTCATTTGGCCAGCTAGAGAGATCATTCTCATTAGAAAACAGCAGCATCTGTTGATTTTAAAGCCTCTAAAATGACCCATGTAACACTGATGAGGACCTTTTGTAGCTGTAAATGATGACTCTTGTCCCTCAGATGCAAAGGCAGAGTAGTATGATGTTGGTACAGAAACAACACGACTGCTACTTGTTGATGCTTTTCTGTACAAAGTGATCGACATCTCATTGGTTGAATAGCTCAAACACCGTTGGGTAATTAACCATTAAATTGGGTTCAAAAATTCATGCCCACCAGAGGATGAATTGTAATTTTTTTGCATTTAAAAGATTTGATAAATCCAATATTTCCATTTAGTTCATTGTAAATTACCTAAAACATTTATTTGCATTAAGCATTGTTGCATACTAGCTACATGTAACAATATGTTATAACATGATGTAATTAAATCACAAAATAAATGTAATTGTATCCCTTACAGTTCATAAGCAAAATATGTTATACCTAATTAAGATATGGTGCTATTAAAATAAAACATAGTGTGATCATTTGGTAATCCTTTGTAATATATCTTGTATTAAAAACTGTTCAAAGACTGTATATCTGCCTGGGTTGTGTTGTAGCCAAATGCTAAAGATGCTAAACTGCAGAATGCAAGATGTAACTGGTGATGCATTTGGGCCTACATTTTACACATCCTGTCAACTTGTTGGAGCCAAAGTTGTAGAATATAACTTCTATTGTGTTGCTTCTTTCATCCATGCAGGTATGCTCTATTTTGGCAGATATTATATATCAGGGCTAGAATGCCCTGAAAGTAGCATGCTAGCACACACATGGTGAACATTGGTAAAAATTAGCATGCTTAGCTCAATAACGGAGCTGATGATGGCTGCACAGTTGTTTCAGGATGTTTTTTACAGACTAGAAAACAGGTTGGTGACCTCATAACAGCAAGAAGAGCTTCTGTTGTCATTCCATCTGGATGAACAAGTATGAAAGACATAAAAGATACATTTTCTTGCACAACCTCTCTTTGAAAACAAACCAGTAAATGAATGTTGCCTCGTAGTGCATGCACAGTGTGCAGGTTGGTGGTGTGTATGTCACATGTGCAGAGAACATGTGCTCTGTGAGTGTGCTGCAGCCTTACAGGATCTTAAGTGGCAGATCAGAAGACTGGTTATTATTACACATGTACTTGTCTTTTATCATTACTAATGAAGTGTTGCATAACATACAGAACATCTGAGATTTTACATGCATGAAAAGTTCAGTCAGGTCAAAGAAATGAAAAATAAATAGGGTGGTTTATGAAGTATGGGAGACTAGATAAAGATTTCCTGATTCCCTTTTTCACTTTTTGGGGGTTATTTCCACAATGTTGCAGTGTTACTACCATATCTGGACATATGCAGAGTTGAAATATTAAGAGTGGAGGAGAAGCTAGTTTAGGAGGTGTGTGTATGTGGGTGTGACTGAGCAGGCCCTCCACACACACACACACACACACACACACACACACACACACACACACACACACGCAGTGGAGGAGTAAAAATAGTTGGCAGATGCTTTGGAGCGTCCCTCCTCGCTCACATGTTGCAGGCTTTGGGTTACATAACAGAGCGAGCGGTCCGGTCCGTATCAGTAGGAGCGGGGACAGGCGGGGTGAGAACCGCAGAGGAGGCAGAGGTGGTTTAGGGTCACAGACGGCTCAGGGGTTTTTCCCACAGCGAGGACCGTCCACTCTCCTCTGGTCCTGAGGGATCCCTGGCATTTTAGAAACCCCCCCTCATACCCAGAGGGGGGTGGGAACGGGAATGAGCACTCCAACCTGAACCCTAACCCTGGACACACACAGCCCCCCCTCCCTCAGCACTGTGTTTACATTTCTGGGACATGGCTGTGTGAACGCTGCAGATGAAGGAGCACGGAGCATGAGAGAGGAACAGCTGTGTGTGCATTCGTGTGTGTGTAAGTGTGTGTGTGTGTGTGATACGGAGACTGATGAAGTTGAAGAGCTGGACCTGAATAATATTGTTATACAATCGTTAATGGTATAGTTATAAATATGGTCATATTGTTTAAGGAATATAAGGCAAAATCAATCCTTGTCAGACATGTGACTCATTTGGTCCAAGTTTCAAGTAAGTCAGGAACATCTCCTGGACTCAGACTCTAAGCCAGATCTTAGGAACTAATGACTCGACTTGGACTTGTGGCAGTGTTGGAACTAGACTCAGACTCATCCTTGATGACGTAGGACTTATGACTTGGACTCCAACTTGAACTCAGGTCTTCGTGGTGACTGAGTCAGAGTCCACAACCTGAGTCCCCAGCGTTCAAGTCTGAGTCCAAGTCTAAAACTCAGGTAATGATGACCCTGCTCTGACTCTTCTGGCTGACTTAGACTCAGACCTGGCCACTGGGAACTCAGACTGAAGGATTGGTGACTCGACTACAACACAAGTATTTACATGACATTATTCAACAGAAAACAGTGGATATAGCATTAAAGGTACAGAGTGGGATTCAGGAGTCTCAGTACCAGATTGTCAAATATGTGACAAGTAATTGGAGTCATTGTGTCTTAGGTTGAGTCACAAGTCTTTAACTTCCAAGTCACAATGACCACAATAAACATCTCTGACTTTTAATAGTGGAAGTTCATTTTGTTAATTGGTTTAATTATGTTACACGTAGTTGTAGACCACCATGTTGTTATATGTATTATCCCCTGTTATCCAGCTGTATGATATTATGTAACTGTATTATGTACTTGTAAATTCTGTACACACGTGTATTTATTTGCATGACGATGAAGGAAAAACTAAAGTTTTTACTTTTTTACCCTAAAACATCAGTTAAACTGCAGCTTAGTGTATTTTAGAACTGCAGCAATTTGTTGATAATCAATTAGTTGTTCTACAGAAGCTAATTTACAACCATAAAATCCAATCATAAACTAATAATCTATTAATTTGATTTATTCATTTAAATTATTGTTTTGCTGGTTTCATGCTTTTTGGTTGTCAGAATTTTATGGTTGTTTTTTCTCATTAGAATAAGCAGCTTTAGGTGTATGGAGCATTGGTGGAGTTTCTTCTGACTTTTTTTTTTTTTAGGAAATAATAAATAACAGATTCATAGCTAATGGAGACAATTATGTGTTGCAGTAATATTTTCTTGCGCTCTCTCATTTTAAACATTTTCATAACAGCGAGCAGGAATTGGCTCTGGAGGGACTTATGCTCTACTGAAGCAGGATTGCCTTTTTAGGCAGCCACTACAGGGAAAACATTTTTTAAGACTCTTGCCAAACAGCTGCGCTTTGACTTTGAAGGCAAACAACACTGAAAGTCTACATCAACTTTCTGAAGGTATTCAAACTGTGGAAGCTCTGCCTCTGAACGTATGAGCATCAGTTTACTTTGATCATCTCACTGTGACACAGGAGCTGCTGTTGTTAGCGGCGGCTCAGTCTGAATGGATTTTACTGTGAAAGACTGAGGCTGCAGGTAAACCACCACTGCATCAGCTCTGTCCAGGTCTGCAGTTTGTCTTCATTACCACTAGAAGGCACTGTTAGACATGGGAGCCCTGAGGCAGTGCAGGTGGGACACCTGTAGAGGGTCTCACTGTGATGGACAGTGTTTGACACTCTGTCCCGGCACATTAAGACAGTCACAGCTGGTATTTAAAAGCACATTTATGATGCTGTAACCATAGACAGCTCCCACAGGTTTAAGAAAGATCAGGATGTATTTATGTGTCATTTTAGTTGAGCATAATCCCTGAGGATAGAAACTGTCAAAGTAAAAACAAAACTTTAGAAATCAATCAATTTGCAATTAACAGTACCTGGAAATATAAAATAAAATAGAATTAAATAAGTGGAAAACAATAATATGAAACAAAAATACAAAAAACCTAAAATGAATACAAAATTAAATTGGCATTACTGACATGAAATGTGACATACATTGATATTTTGGCTTAACTAATGTATTTATTTACCTTTGTGTCTCATATATATTTATTTTTTTAATCATTATTTATTTATTTTCCTTAAATATGCAAATACATTATAATAAATGATACACTCAAAAAAATCATTCAAAATGAATTGGGAAATCAAAGAAAAAATTAAAAAATTACAAGCATGTTAAAACTAAAACTATTAATATTTTGTGCATTTGATGGCACATTAATGGATGCATTTATTTGCTGAGTCATTCTTACATATTACTTTATTTATAACATATATTTCTCCTTCATAAAGATAATAAATGAAAAAGAAATGCAAAAACAAATAGGAATATAAAAAAGGGGAACAAATAAGCAGTGGTATTATTGTAAATGGAAGTAAATAAAGAAATAAGTCACAGCATTGCATGGCCCTAAGAAGAGCCAAACAATCAGCAGTGAGGTTTTTATTCCTTTCCTTGTCAATCACGCTGTGAGAAATGACTTTCATAACATAGTGTTTGAAGATGTGTTTAATCCTCTGGAAATTAGCCCCACTGACAGTGATTAAGTGTAGCACGGCTCGCAATCGCACATTCAGCTTTTCATCTTTACATGTCATTACCAGCGAGGAATGCTCATCAAAGCAAAAAGAAAGTTTCTGCATCATTCCAGCGGCTGCTTATCGGGGCATGTCTCAGGCTGTCGAGCCCTCAGTGTGGGAAACTGTCCAGCACGCAGTGTAAACATGAGAGTGGAGCTGGTGCAGAGCTGCCAGGGCACACGTGTGTGTCTTCAAGTTTCCAAAGAAAAATGTCCCATGTCTGTACAGGGGAGGGGGGTGGGGGGGTGGATGAGCAGTAGAAGGCACACACCCTTGTCTGACTCACACACAGATATAGATACAGGGATGTGCTCTGGAAACAACAACGCAGCGTCCCATGTGACACTCCAAACACACACGAACGCGTTCAGGGTTTCCTCTCATTCTTTCATCGGTTTTTGCACGCTCAGCTGACTGACTGAACACAAACACCAAATCACTCCAACACTCACAACCAGCGCTGGCTGTTTGCTCTCACTCTCTCCTCGTCTCACGCCCACACTCGTGCACCCAAAGCGGTGATTTGAACCGCTCTGCCGTCCACACTGAGCAGGCTGGGCCGGCTAAATGGGCTGTGTCTCCAGCTCTAAAGATGCACAGCTGTATATTTAGCCCCGGGTCCTTTCCCTCCAGAGGCCCTGCTCCTGGTGCCGCCCAGGGGGGGAAACTCCCAGCATGCTTGCTACCTCTGCCTTCCCTAAAGGAGTGGGCTATAATTTGGGTAAATTGGTCAAAGGAGCCAGTGTGCTCATGTGAAAGGAAGCGCATGGTTGGGACGGCCGGCGTTGGCAGAGATAAAGAGCTGCGGGTGAAAGTCACACTCCGATGTGCTGAGCTTGAAGCGGGCAGACACGTGGCTGCGTCCATGCTCTCTCATCAGCTGTGTGACAGCTTTCATAAGGACGCTGCACCAGAAAAAACTGCTATTCACTACAATTACAGCCTGTAAACAAGATGTGTGTTGTTTTCTTATAGAACTATGTATGTGCAGCCTAAAAAGGTGATATAGGAAACTTCCACTTTATAACACTTTGGCTGCTAGTTTTGAAAGTCTGGTTATCATTCTGTATGCTAATAAACACATCAGCAGCTGTACAGCTTTAATCACAAACACAGAAGTTGGATTGGTTTGGATCCGGCAGGTTATATAGATGCTAAAGCTATATAAAAGTAAAATAATGACATAAACAGCAGCAGAGTTTACAGACTAACATCCTTCTTAAACTCTGACCTAATGCATTTTTTATACACTATTAAAAAAAGAAGAAATCAGTAGAAAGCCTGGCATCAAAAGTTGCCAAACATTTACCGTTAAAAAACACTAAACAGCCATTATTTTACAAATGATTCAAAATATAGGTATATACAATAAATATATGTATTTAAGAAACAAATATGTTTGCTGTAACTTTAAAATGATGCAAGTGAGTTATTTAATTTTTTTAGATGTATAGTTTTACTGTAAAAGCAAACAGAACATTTCATTAATTTAACATTTGGCATGCATTTTTTTGTATTTTGACATAGATATCTTTGTACTTGTATTTTACATATAGGAACATTAAGCAGTTACATGAAAGCATAAAATAACTTTATAACGTCTCTTGAAAGACTTTTCGCTGCGCTTCTCACACTCAGTTTGTCTCCAAATGTGGGATGCACCATGTGACTTTTTCAGATCTAATACTGCTACCAGTGTTTGAATCATCCTCTGTGTGCATCACAGTGTGGAAGTGACTGGGATCATTCTCTAAAATGCCTGAGCAATGACGCCAGCAAAGAAGCTGCACCCCCTGACTCAGACGTGTGCTTTTGTGTGCAACGGTGTGATCATACAACTTGTGGTGCCTGTTTTATTATTGATTTGTTTTGCTTTCCATTAAAATCAGTGCAAAGAAATGACAAGAAATGCAGGAAAAGAAGTGCTCCAAATTTCCCCACACCCCCCATTTATATCTGTAACACCTATTAAAGTAGTTTTTATTGTTATTATTGACCAACTCCCAGATTTACTCCTTGTAGCTCTGGAGCAGAAAATACTGATGTTGTTTTCTTTTTCAGCAAGTCTTTTCAGTAAATGCTATTTTTGCGTCTGTTACTATTCCTCCACCACATGGGAGACCCACAGCCTGTGTTTAGCTCCTCTCATGAGAACAAATGCAATATGATGCTCAGCTGACTTGGCTGAAGGTGGTGGCATGGCTCTGAGTGAGAGATGTGCCAAGCACTCCGAAAACTCGAGTATCTGCAGTAGATATTGTTAGTTTTGTTAAGTGGATAGACTTACTGTCCAGAGGAATATACTCAGAGCTAATGAGTGCGCTGGGAATGCAGGTCTGCTCCCCTGCAGGTGCTGCACAGCTCTTGGCCACAGAACAAGGATTTGTCCCTCTTCTTTACTCAAGCATATTTTGCAATGCAGTGTTTAAAGAGCATAGAGTGAGCAACAATCTGTTCTGCAATCAGAGACTAACATTAGCTGGTGGGCCATTCAGCTGCTCTGTGAGGGAGCCTCAATGTTCTGCAGCAGTACTGTGACAACGAGCTGTTTTTCAGTCACTGCAACAATAATATCCAGGATTCTATCTTTGTACTCTACCATTTCAACCTGTCTCTTCAATCTGCAAACAAAAAACACTTTATACTCAAAAAATTACCTACAGAGCATGCACCAAAATCCTGATTTGCATACATATTATTTGCGTGGACGTGTTTCCAAAAATAGCAACCCTACTGGTTGCAGAAGATCAACACATCATTATACATAAATGTTGCTTTTGCAAAATGAAAAGTATTCCGCTAAGTTTTGGGGAATTAAAAAACTCCCGTTTAGGCATAATGAAAGACAAAATGATAAATATGTCTGAAGTTGAGTCGCTGTGTGGATGACAACTGTAGTGCAGTATGGCATGAAACTAGGGTTTTTGGATTAACAGTAGATGTCGAATATGCATCCGAACAAAATTAGACAGCTGCAAAAATATGGGCACCTCAACAGAAAAATCAAATCAATATTTAGTGGAGTCTCCTTTTGCAATAATGCATAATAGCCTCTTGATGCTATTAATCCAATAAACCTAATGTCACTGCTGGAATATTACTGTGTCCTTCAGTTATTGAATTCATTCCTTATTTTTAACTGCCAGTTAACTGCCAGGGTGCAGGAGCCACTCCATTCAGCTGACACTGGCAGGGTAAGCAGCAATGAGGGTGCTAATCCAAACACCAATAATTTGTATGATATATGGAAATAATGGAAATTGTCAGGGCTGCCCAAAGTTTTGCATACTGCTTTGGTTAGGGTAAAAAAACAACAACAACAAAAAAATTATACTTACTTATTGTTATATATATTATATATATTGTTTACTTTTGTTTCGCATGGAACACCAGCGCAACTTTTGTGCTTTATAGTCCACCTCATTACGGCATTACTACAGCCACAAGAGTGCCACCAATTCCAAATGTAAACATGGCGGAAGGACTGTTCAATAATATGCATACAACTTTTTGGTGTATCACTGTCATTTCAAAGTTTAAAGTTGTTGACTTTGAATGTGAACAACACTATGACACAGCCGATTCTCATCATTTGAGTCGATGAAATATAGAGTCTCGGAAAGCCCTGGCTTTTCATGTGTCATTAAAGAGATATTTATTGTGCGTGGCTTGCAAAAAATTGTCTTGCTTTAAAACAGAAAATGTCTTTGATACCATAACGGGCCTAAGCCCTGCTGGAAATGTCTCCTCTGAAGAGAAACTGCTGTAACTGTAGACTGTTTTGCTGATACACAACTTCCCAGGCTCTCTCATGCTTTCTGAATTAGCCCCAGCGACAAAAAACATACACACACACTCCGGCCATCTGGCTGCAATTGTACCAAACGGAAACGCACATGTTAGAATCTATCATTGTGAGAATTGTTTGTGTCTGTGTGTGTTTTTCTGGGTGCGCACACAATAGGCTCTATTTGTGTGAGAATGCCTGCGGCTGCAGATTTCGACCTCGGAGCAAATCCACAGTCTGCATTTAGAGGCTCCAACATCAGGCTGCTGTTTCCTTTTCCTTCATTCCTCGAAGCAACGGTGTCTGCCACTGGTCTGACGTGCAGCTACACACCTAGTTGGTAGAGACGGCAGATAGCCGGGGGAAATATTTCCAGCTGCGTTGCCTTGGCATTGTGCTGGTGATCTAATCAACAATCCCTTTATTTCTTGGCTGTTTTTAAATGTTTTCAGTTGGTATGTCACTGGTTAGGAGGGTTCCAGAATCTCTCTTTTCCTGGATGGTGGTTTACTCTGGGCGTTTAGTCTGTATTCTGGGGCCTGCACAGCCAGACTATAATTTACCCTTTGCATCTGTTTATATTCCGCTGAACCGTTCTGCAGAAGCAGAGCATCCTCGCTGTCCCGGGGCAGCTCTGTGTGCCAGGGCTTTCAGAGATCACCACCATGGAGGAGGCTTCCACTGTGAAGTGCTTAGAAATGATCATTTACATTATTTAAGAAGATAATGCTTATATGTTCAATATTTTCAGTGACAAGTCTGGTAAAATTATTTTTTTGGTCATTTGTTACACAAAACCTAATATTCCTCTGTGCCTCAGAGCTCATTTGTTGCTGGGTGACATTTTCCTATGAGCACACACTGTATACGTGAACACACGTATAAAGCCATACTTCTGTTTTTTTATGCTTTATTTCTATGAATGATGACAAAGAAAAGTGACCTAAAAAAACAATCAAAGACCCATTGAATTGAATTCCCTTTAATTTAACATTCATGACCATTAATCAATTAAAAAATACCGTACAATGTCTCATTATTTTAATTCACGGATTGCAGCGTCAATATCACGGTTAATATTTGAAATAAAAATGATTTACCTAATACCTTTTTATACATAAAATAATATAGCACAATATATCATTTGGGGATGAAAGATTTCGGTCATATTGCTCAGCCCTAAAATGGAATATATATCAACAGAAAGTTAGTAATCACACCATGAATCCGAAAACACTCAATACCAACTTTTATTGAGTAGTTAGTTATAGTTTTGGTCAATACTGGAAAACTGTTAAGGTCTAGTACCAACCTGACACTTTTTGACAATTCCTCAAATCTCTATTCAACAAAGTGTTCATCAGTCTATGACAAACTTTGCCTCCGCTCCAAACCAGCAGAACCTGCAGAAGCAGAATTTCTGCATACTGCCCTGTCCTGTCCTCTCTCCTACATATAGATACGGCTGATGTTTTCACTGCTTAGACTGAATCTGTTACACTTCATTTAGTCGGTACCATCTGTGCATGTGTGGTAGTCTGCGGCGAGCCAAGCCCACACAGGCTCATGACATCATGGATGGCTCTGATGTTTTCTTCTGCTGCTCTCTGCCTTGAACCTCTCTGCTTCTGCCTTCATCTCTCCCTCCGTACCCCAGCTGGCCCTGACCGTCCATCCACCCACTCCCTCTCTCTTCTCCGTCTTTATCTCCTCTCCGTCCCGTTCCCCTCTGCCTCTGCTGACCGGATCCTCTCTCTCTCTCCGTCCATAGCTGTATATGGCGTTGAAAAAGAGAGTTCCACGGATGGACTCTCCGCTCTTGGCTAATGGAAGCAGACTCGTCTCTCTGTGTAAATATTTGCACAAAGGGATTATAGATGGTCCCACACATTCAAGGTGGAGTCCCGCTCTGCTCCAGGCCACATTAGGGCAAAGAATGGCTGAGTGTAGCTTCTACATAGCATGAGAGGAGCTGATGTGACCTGACACAACATAACATAACATGAGTTTTGATGTGTTGTCATTCAGTATTGATCTCACGCGCATTTCTCTCTATCGTTGTCTTTTCTCTGAACAGGCACCAAGCAGTGACCTCCCTCTCAAACATGTAGACACCATGGTGAGTTTCAATGATTTTTTTCTTTACTTCTGGTCACCTCTTTGCTTAGATTACTGAACTGAAGGAGCACATAAATCTGCCTCGATGACACTGGTAGACAGGTTGTGTATGTGATTCGGGAGAGGTATTAATTATGAGTGAATCGAGGCAATCCAGCTGGCATAAATGACACTTTTACAGCAAATACACCCAAAAACAGCTGAAAAGTTTCTTGTTAAAGTCCCTTAGAGCAGCTTCAGGTGTATACTTGAGGCATTAGAGTATACAGATCATGATTTAATTCATCCTCTGAATGTTTGTGTGCACAGGCATGCTCTTTGTTTAGTGTTAGCGGTTTGGACAGGCCTTGTGAGAGTGCACATCCAACTGACTGGCCAACTCGTGCAGAGAAAAAAAAGAAAAAGAAAATTCACATCCAGTGTTCAAAGGCCTGGTGCAGGAGCGGTTAATGTTACTCCTCCCCCAGCCTAACGACAGCGGCGTTGTCTGCCATTTTATGAACACGACAAAATAAAAAAAAATAGGAGCGTCTCTGTAGATTGATATTTATATTGGTGGGTCAAAACTGATAAGGAGGGAGAACGTTTAAGTGCCAACGTATAATTTTTACATGCATCTTGGTGGTTGGCTGATTACAAGTGGACAGAGTCAGTTCCCACAGTGTATTAAAATTCATCTTTACACTCCTAAACTTGTTATCAGATCTTACTGTCCCATTGTTTGTGCAAATAAAAACCTTTATGCTTTTTTTTTTTTTTTTTGGAAAATACCAAATAAGATGTATTACTGTCTCTAACCCGAGGAGCCAGATTTGCACGTCCCATGCCCACACAGGACAATGCACAAAACCTGTCCACACCAAGATACATGTTAATGCCAGAAATAACAGGGCCAATGTACCTGCTGTTTAGTACTAAATGATGACCAACTCATCACATTGTCTAACTGGGACTCAAATGTTGTTGATACAAGATGATCAGGGATTCCTGTGCTGGGAATGAAGCCAGGCTGCTGGTCTGATTCTATTAGATCTTTTTCCTTGGCCTTGATGTTTTCAAAGGCACATCAGACGCAGAGGGCATCACACTGTGTAATTAGCTCCCGCTTTGTGAACAAGAGGATTTGTCAGTGCATAACGGGATGCAACATTTTCTATTTGTGCCTCTTGGGTGCACACACACACACGTGTGCGCACACATGGATGATAAAGGTTAAAGGTCAAGATCCACCACAAAGGGCAAAGAGTTTATTCCAAAGTCCATTAACAAACTTTAAAATTAAATGTCTGACAGACATTTTTAACCCCAGTTTCCAAAAAAAAAAAAGATTCACATGCACAAGATTGTTAATAACAGACAATGTCCACATTTATTAATAGTAATATGTACATATGGGAACAACTACATGGTTTAGGTTAGAGTAATACTGTAGTTGGACCAGTCACATATGGGATAAACTAATATTCTATTTTCTTTTTACATCCATCAGCTGCAATACTTCTTCAAACATCATAAAAGTGGTGTTCATTTATGAAAATTATCCTACTGAGCAAAACACATAAGCATCAGAAAGGCGTGATGCCACACAGCGTATTCCTAAAATCTTCCCAAATCCAATGTAAAAACCCCATTGTAATACTTTTTCCTCTCAATAACAGGGGGCTCACCCTCTCTGCTTCTTCTGTTGTTTTTAGCGATTAGCCAACTAGCTTATAGCAGCATCACTGCCACTATGTAGCCTGGAGTCTAATTCAAACAGCTTCTGAGTTGAGTTTAACACCAACTGGTAAAATCCAACATACCGTTTGGGCCCAGTGTTTGGCTCAATATTAAACCGATTTGGAAGTAGCTTTTTTTTTTCCTGCATCAAAGTTGGATTTGTTCGGCATACATCACTGCTGCTTTGAATTTTCACCACTGATGTATTGGATTTCAGCCCAGACACTCCAGGGAGTAATGGGTAATGAGACACACTTGACTAATTCTATGATATCATCCTGAATCCTCCATATGCTTCTTTCAGAAAATATTCATGGATCTATACTGAAGTAGTTACCACCGTATGACAACTCTCTGCTCCCTGTCCGGCCAATACGCAGAAATGAGAGCATACATGTTTGCCTTGGACTCACTGGGCACTCTATGACACAACTTCCTGTTGGTTGTATTTTGTCTGGGAAAGGAAGGATCAAGTAACCGATTATAGAGTTACCACCCAAAGCCATGTGCCCACTTTCGCCAGAAGGACCAAAATAAACACACATGCACCAGTGTGTGTGTGTGAGAGAGAGGGAGAGACTGCTTTTATTGGCATTCCCTGTGATTCTTTTCAGTTTCTCATACAGTGTAGTTCAGATGAGCGTCTCCGCCTGTGTGATGCAGGAGCTTCAGGTCAGACAGTGTTCTGCTCAGCTCAGGAGTTTTCTCTCTCAGGTCATAATTTGGCGCTTAAAACACACAGTCATTATGAGTGAAGAAGTGTGTGTTTCAGTCCTGCTGCGTGGTCATGTCTGTATAGTATGCATGTGTTGGAGTGTGTATGCTTGAGTGTTTGTTTGTGTGTGAGTGTAGCTGCTGTTTTTTGGTCATGGGCATTTGCTGTGTGGTTACACTGTGACGTCTGGGAGGTTTGCCCTTGCTTCATCGCCTCGGAGCATTGAAAAGACTCGTCTTATGACTACATGAGCTTCTCTCGCTTCACCGGATCACTTCCTAGCTTGATCGTTTCAGTGTTCTTCTGCTTCTTGCTGCCTTGCTGTGTGTTTAAATTAGGGATTTCTTACTTTTTAAACAGTACTTTTAAAAAGTTAACTTGCATTGTTGACAATTTGCCCACTTTTGTTAATTTTCTTTATTTAGAATTCATGACAGAAAGGTAAGAAAATGAGGAAAGGTTGGAAATATGGACCTTTATCACATTTTATGGTACAATTTTTAGGTCTTTGTTCTTTTTAAGTCTATAATTTACACAGAAAGGTTTTTATTTATTGGGTGCCAGGATCTAAATTTACCAGAGAAACAAGCTCTTGGTTGGGATGACATCATTGACAGCATTGGCTTTATTCAGTGTTTTTGCCAGTTTAAATCATCCAGTCCAGCTTTGAAGTGGAAGAGACCTCTGCAGACAATTCTGCTCTGGATAAAAATATCCTGAAAGATGAACACTGAAGGAATCCTAACAGGGATAATGACAGTGTTGACAGTGAAGACAACAACTCCCATGATCCCGAGCTACTTAACACGTCACATTCAGTTATTGTTTTGAGACCTCCTAGCGCCAGAAAATGAGACCCTCTGTGTTTATCACTAACATTCCATTACAAATAAGGCACTGAACTCAACTGGCTTAATTTTAGAATCAGATTATTCAGTTGTACACACACACACTTACTCCTGTACAATATTGTCACACTTGAGCGAATATGACTTAACCCATAGAATCAGCTGATTTATGTGTGTGTGTTTGTGTGTAATAACATGCATCAGACCCCACATGCTTGCCTGCAGGGACAAACGGGTTAGCAGTTGCAATTTAGATCAGTACACAGATGAGAAAGATGGAGAGAGGGAGGGAAAAGTTGAATATGAGGGGGAGAGATAACGTGATGGGAGGCAGAGTGGGAGGGGTGAGGGTGGCCAACACACAGAGCGAGAGGGAGAGAAGGCAGGGAGAAGACAGAGCGGACAGAGACAAGGAGTGGTGTGGAGGAGCATGCAGTGGCCCACTGCAGGCAGCTGCCCAAAATAGAGCCCTTGGATTTTTTTTTTCTCTTCCTCCTTCGCTGTGAGAGAAAAGGGAGAGGTTTCAAAGAGGGAACTTGACTGGCGGACTGAAAGCAGTGAGGGAGCTCTCCAGGGATGAACCGAGAGGGGTCTTTGAGGAAGCGGCTCTCCTCCTTGAGGGGGGCATGGCGATGGAGTACGGGCTACCTTTTCAGGAAGGTAGGACGCAGTCAAGGAGCGAATGGATGGATGATTGGATGGATTTAGTCAACGTGGGTCCTGCAGATTGTCCTTCTCTTGTTCGCTCCTTCTTCGCTAGTTTTTTTTCTCTGCTTTGGAGCAGTTTCTCTTGCGTCCCTCGCAGACTTTACC
>JAOWBC010000002.1:3229876-3247409 GCA_028566105.1 Hypoplectrus providencianus
ATTTGGACATATTTTACAGAAGCTTTGGTAAGATGCCTGAAGCAAATGGTGCCTTCAAGTACGCTATGGTCCAGTTCCAGAGTTGGCCTCAAACTTTGGTGTGTTGATTAGCTTCAAACAACATGGACAGTAAAGAAAGACATGTTTAAACACTGCTATAGACTGCTAAAGACTGCTATCATAGTGCTATGAAAGTATGCCCAAGATTTTATCCCATTTCATTAATGAAAACCAACAACCATCTTTAACCATCGTTATCAGGGATAACATTAATAAATAACTTTTCTATCTGTCACTCCACATGGACAGTAACTAATGAATATATCCCTAATTTCATATTTCTGATTACATGTGAGCCAAAAATATATAAAATACATGAATAAATGAACAGTTTCTGCCCATCAAGCCAAAATTTACTTTTTTTTGGCCATGTTTTTTCTTACATGACATCAAAACTGTTTTATTATTCTGACAACACTTGACTACAGGGCAATTCAAAGATCAGTATAGGAATTTAGGGGATTTTTGGGGATGTATGAATAAAATGTTAATGACTTTTTTTAGTTGGATGCATCCTTTACATTTTCTTTCTCATTTACTTTCCCCCCTTATAATAGCAAACAAACAAAAAACAACTTTATTCATCCCACAGGGGAAATTCAATTCATCTGAGTAGCTCCATAATTTGACAGCCTGGTGACTGAAGAAGTGAAGGATCTTCTGAATCTCTCCGTCCTGTAATGGAGAGAGATCACTTAAACTTTTCCGTCCTTAAACATATTTTTTTTTTACCAAGTTTGACTCCAGACACAAACACTATTTGGTCTGTGAGATACACACCTGCTGCAATCCTTGGTATGCTGCGAAATTTTTATAACGTGGTGTGTTAAATCAATTTCTCCTCACTCCGTGTTCCCTCTCTGACTGCCAAAGTCTAACAACAATACATGTTTTTGATTCAGACTGATTTCTTTTGGCCAGCAAACCCCTCTGGGATTAAATGATGTCAGTGGATATGATATTCATGTGGTGTGTTCCCTTTTCTATATTAGGATATTTGTTTCCAGTAGTCTTGAACAACAGTGTTGTGTTGGTTCCTCAACTGAATCTGAATTATTATTTGCTGCAGTGAGGGCTCACAGCTGAAGTGAGCCCCGCTTTTATGTTTTGTATAGGAAATGATAGGGAGTCAAATTACACACTAACCTGAAATCCAGTCATCAAGTGTGTCATGTAAATCTGTGAAATATTTATTGTGTTCATATTAAAACAGTGGTATTGTATGTCATTTTTTACAAAACAGTTTTGGGGAAAGAATATTAACTTGAAGTAACCTTAAGGTTCCATGTTGTAAAAAGTAAGATTTATATGACTTACAAGATTTAAATGACTGCAGGTTCTTTATAAGTACTGTGAAAATATAAAAACGCCCAATCCCTTTAGTAATGCATACAGCCCCTATCACAAACTGTGCTTTTAAACTAGCTACCCAGAGTGCTTTAAGGTTGTGAAGTTAAGACTATACAATTCCTAAGTATTAAATGCTGCTAAGGTTGTGTAACAGTCATTCCCCAGCTGCAATGATAGCTGCATAGACAAAGCTGCATGAAATCTATACACAGAGCAGGATTTTACTGCAGTTTGTGGGTTGAATGCAGCAACAGCAAACTATAACAGAGTATTCCAAAACATGTTGTAGGATTTTATTTACCGACTTAATGGCTCTAAAAATTTAATTTCAGCGATACCGTTACATGGCATCCTGGCTTTCGAGACAGTGATGTACTTGTCTCTTTGTAACTGTATCAGCCAGACTCTTAAAGGGATAGGCGCTAAAAAGGAGCAATATAGACATATTCAGACAGACAATGTGAGAGAAATCATTTGTTTTCAATTTTAAAGCATGGTGTATCTTTTAATGAAAACCCCATATAAAAGTATGAGCATCATATGCCCCCTTTAAAACCACTTGCTGTCCACTTTTAAACAATTCTAATGACTAAAGTTGAGTCCGCTTGTTGCCTAAATCACAAACTGTGACTGCTACAGAGAGGGGCATCCATCACTTTAACTGAGCCCAGGGGAAACGTCCAAATAAAGTATTCATCAACATACCAGTGTGAGGCCTTTTCAGCCTTTAGTCTGGGTACACTGTGGTTATAGTGGTCAGCTGCTCTGATAAACACACACACATGCATATAAATCACATGTGCTACATTACTTCTGGGTATTATAGTCTGAGCTATCTGTTATGCACCAGCAGTCCGCCTCAATTTTGTTTTTGCACAGTGGGAACATTGATATGCAGAAGTGCAGTTTGACTCATCACTGAAGATGACATGCTGCTTTGTTTCTCTGACAGGAGTGTGAGTCTGCTGCAGGCCCTGGAGGAGAGCTACGAGCTGGACCTGATCTACATCACAGAGAGGATCATCTCCGTCTCCTTCCCCAGCAGTGTGGAGGAGCAGAGCTACGCCGCCAACCTGCGGGAGGTCGCCTCCATGCTGCGCTCCAAACACGGCCACAACTACCTGGTACAGTTCTACAGCAGCAGGACTGTGGCAGGAAACAGTTAGCTTTCAAAATAAATGAAGCAGCTAGGCATAAGTCCAGGCAGAAAAGTAAAGGCATTTATGAGCCAAACTTCAGGTGATCTCAGTCCCAATAAACACACACATTCATACAAGAGAATGTGTGTATCACCTGTATCAAGGTACATCTATCCTTCACTTACATATTTCCTGATTTAAGCCATTGTTGCTGCAATTTCCTATTGTTAAAAGGGATCTGTTTTGCTTTTCCTTGTTTTCTGTGACCAACATATGTGAGAGTAATTCTGCTGAGCACACACCTCAGATATCTCATTGTTCTGAACATTTTCAGCTATTTTTCAACAAGCTGACGCCAGTTTATGTTAGATGTCTTTATATGGTCAACTGCTTCAGGCACGTTCCAGTCATGTACATTTTTCCTGATTTTGGATCACATTCCTGCTTGAACGTGTCTGGCTATGCAGTTTTTGGTTTAAAGGCTTTTATTGGTGACCTTTTGTATGATAATAAACTGCAATAGAAGTGCAGAGATGCTGAAAGCAAAGCTGCTGATTTCTGAAACGTGGCTTCAGGCACTGAGACAGTGTTTCACACATTACTGTAAAGCATTAAGTAAAGCATTTACATTGTATAAACTAAAAAAGTTTAAATATAAACTTAGCACCTAAAAAAGTAGCATACAATCTTTTAGGCTTAACATGAGATACCAGGTGTTGTTATGCATCCATTCCTGTACACTTGTCCAAAATTGTTGTGGAGAAAAATTGTCTCATGATCAGTAGTGCATGAGACTGGTTTTCTGCAAAAAACTGTATATTGTAAAGAAATTACATAAGCTTCTCTGCCCTTTGAAATGGCTCTGCAAGTAATATGAAAAGAGAAAGTTCTATTTGTAGAACTCAAGATAAGTTTAAAGGCCTGCTGATTGTACTACATCTAATCACCAGATATCCTCTCTTTATGTGTTTCTTTCATCCAATAGCTGTTGCATGTTTCGTTAGTTTTTGTACTTGAAGCATCAGAAAGGACAGTTGAACCTCATAATTATTCAATTATTGATAAAGTACTAATGTTTCATGACTGTGGCATCTTAGCAAAGCTAGCTAAAGATTTGAATGTTCAATTAGAACAGTCTTAAATCCACTGTATAATAGGATTTTTTCCTTTGCTTCTTCCTAAGCTCTTCAACCTCAGTGAGAAGCGTTATGACATCACTCACCTTAATCCAAAGGTAAACCCGACAGCTTTTCTTTTCTTTTCTTTCCTTTTCTTCCCTGCATGACATGACTCTGACTGTCAGTCCATCTCCTCTCTCAGGTGTTGGACTTTGGCTGGCCTGACCACCACGCTCCAGCTCTGGACAAAATCTGCAGCATCTGTAAGGCCATGGACACCTGGCTGAGCGCAGACAGCCACAACGTGGTGGTGATCCACAACAAGGTGAGCCTCAGAGACGACAGGGTGCTGCTGTGACAGTGGTGTCTGTAGACAGCAGAGGGTGCTCTCAGGCTCCCGTCAGGACCCCCACTTCCTGAGGCTGCAGCTGTGTTTCTGTGTTTGTGTGTAACGGTGAGGGTGGAGTGTTTGTGTGAGAGCGTGTGTTTGTGTTGGGTTGTGCTGGACGAGGGTTAGGAAAACGCAAATTAGAGAGGTGAGGCTTGCCGCTCATCATGGCTCTTTAGGCAACAACAGGAAAGCATTGGTCAATCCAGGTTTTATGGTATTGTTACAAGTAACAGGGTAAATAAACCTAAACTTACTTGCATCACATTATACTCTTGTGGCAAACCACACTCTTTAATATGCTGACACAGGCCATAAAAAACTGTATCCAAATACATCTTCTCCGAGGTCCCAAATGGAAGACCTAATCATTTTCACGTTAACCCCGCTCTGGTCCTGATTGCGTTTTGCAACATCAGAATGGGATCCGTGCTTCATTCCAGCGTGTTCCCACAGGGAGGTTACAAACAAGTCGGCTGCCATAACAACGGCAGTTATTTTGCTGTGGGTTGAGTAATGCTGATCATGAGTGTGGGACTGAAGTTGTGGTGGTCACTAAGGAAGCAGGCCGTGTTGGTTTCACACGTATCAACAAATCCCAAGTCCCAATGGGCTCCACTGTGTTTAGGCAGCCACCATTTTTATAATGTGGAACTCATATGTACCCATTACATACCCAGCCACATGTAAATAATAGGTATTTGGTTCTGAATGAGGTCTCTAAATAACCCTGATTATGTCGTGGATATGGGCAGGATAGGCTGAATAAAAAAAATATGATGCATTATAGTTCATCTCTATCAAGAGATTTCTGTATTGCGATGCAGTATGTGCAGGCAACAAGACCAGAGTTTGTTATTAGAAGAGTTCTGGTCCTCCTTTGTAGTGTGAGTGTTAATAATAAATTATGTTTGAGCAGCTTTGATTGCAGGTAAACAGTCTGTTCAGAGAGCAAATAAGGTGGAACACATTGGGTTAAATGCATTTCATAGAGATTAGCTGGAATATCGTCTGGACCTAAACACCTAAAGAAAGTATAACTGAAGTTGCCTATCAGACTGTAAACTCTGAAAAGCAATAGTAGAGGAAGTGTGTCCAGATATCTCAAGCATTGCATTATGAGGAATGGTGGAACCTATCATTTCTGCTTTTGACACTTACAAGGCACTACAAGTCACAACTTTATGGAAGTCGAAAATAGAGGCTCTTGGGCCATATTAGGTACACCGTGGCAATAATCTCTGAGCACATTTATCTGAGTCTAAATAAATGTGGTATAGGTCCTAACGTAGTAGTGTTTAAAACAGAAACTTTTACCCAAGTGAGGACAAATGGCTGACACATTCATTTAAAAAAAGGTGTTACTGGATGATACAAAAAAAGAACAAAAGAAAAAAGAAGAAAAAAGAGTTCTTAGTAATAATGAATTAACTCTGCTCTCTGGTCAGGACACCTTTACATAGTAACTACACCGTCCACAATGGCGCCAGCACTGTTAGCTGCTAGCTTAACCAGCGCCATGTTAAGAGCCATGTGCAGGCAATCTACTGCAATCTATATGCTCTGAATTTTCTAAACAAGCATTTTAAGACATGATGTTGTTATGAATACCATTTAATGACCATAGTGTTGATGTTTTTCAGGGCAACCGAGGCAGAACCGGAGTGGTGGTGGCAGCCTACATGCATTACAGCAACATATCTGCCAGGTAGGTCTACAAATTATACCTATAGAGTGGTAAGTTAGAGCACACTTTTAGCAAGAGGAAAGAACGATGGCCATAAAATGAAAAGAAGGAACAAGAAGAATGTGTAAACAGAAGAGGATGAGACATGAGAGGAGAAAACTAGATAAACCAGCATTGTTTATTGCTTCATCACAAGACTAAAGCCCACATTGGAAGAACAGACAGAGATGTGATGAAAAGAAGAAGGGTGGGGAGGAACATGAGACCGGGCAACAACACTTTTATTTGGGAAAAATCCAAGGAAAAATGTTTGATGTAATAATCATGAGCAGAAAGCAGTGAGTTAGCTGAATAGTCACCAAATCATAAGATTCGCATTATAAGTGCCTATTTTTAAGTTTTACAGTGTTTATCGACTTATTAATATAAAGTATAAGATTTCGCTATAAACTAATTTCACAAATTAATTTTATGCTGGCTTAATGTCTCTTTGAAAATAGCATTAAAATGCCAGAACATCAAGACACTAACCAAATAGTAATATAGAAGTTATGTAAAATATTTTAATAAGATGTGAACACAGTTGTCTGCTGGTCATACTTGCTGCTCATATTGCATGACATAACAGCAGAAATGTTGACTCTGAGATTTTTTGATTGTAGATCATCTGCAGTCATATGGTGATATTAACAGTACACAAATAGCCAGCTTGGAACAACAATGTGTGTTTTATGATGTTTTCTTCAAAACAAACTAAACACTTAATAACATATAAATCTTGAAAAAGAAGTAAACTGCTTTTGCCTCATCCAAAATACCACCAATACAATCTTTAATTATGCATTTTCTATTTCATGTCTGACATTAAATAAGCTCAAGGGGGGGAATTTGCATAAAAATGCTTTATCTGGCATCCATTCATTTTCTGTGGTGTGCAGACTTCAGATGCCAAGCATGGCAGAGGATTCTTCACACACATACATTGTATTTTAAACGTTCATATTTCATTCCCTGAAGTTGAAGTAGAAAGAGCCTTAAAAGTAAGTTAACATCCTGTGTACACTTGTTTTTGCCTGCAGTGCTGACCAGGCTCTGGACAGGTTTGCCATGAAGCGCTTCTATGAAGACAAAGTGCTTCCTGTGGGCCAGCCGTCGCAGAAAAGGTCAGCCTTCCTCCCTCGCTTGTTGTTTATAGCATTAGTTTAACCCTGAAGTGATCTGACTCACAAAGAGACCTTTATCATTCTACAAAGGCAAATAATTTAAAGCTGAAAAAACTGATTTTAATGGCCACCAAGGGGCAGCAGAACAAGATGAACACAATGTTGATACTATGAGTTAAATTTGTTAGCAAATGGTGTTTGTGTTCAAATGACAAATGTCCAGTATTTACTCTCCACTCCACCGGTTTGCTTCTCTGTTTTTTAGTTGCTAAATGCTCCACTATGTTCACTAGCTAGCAGCCAACTTTACCTGTTTGCTGGGCAGATAGTGTGGAGTTTACGACAGAGGTCTGCTGGCTCTAGCTGAAATACAGATATGGGCCTTATTTCAAAATTTTCCATCTGCCCACTGACAGCCCAAACACTG
The DNA here is from genome assembly GCA_028566105.1 of Hypoplectrus providencianus. NCBI lineage: Eukaryota > Metazoa > Chordata > Actinopteri > Perciformes > Serranidae > Hypoplectrus > Hypoplectrus providencianus. The sequence goes on from JAOWBC010000002.1 coordinate 3,237,209, forward strand.
GCAATTGCATTTAGTATATGTACAAGTAATATCAGCTGGGCAATATGTTCATGCAAGGATTTTGATACATGCATGCCTGTTTTGAAGTCGAATAAGTGAACAAAATAGACCTTCAAAATGTCAAGAAAAGAAATATTCTTACACCTATTTTCTAGGTCTGGTATCTTCAAAGCTTGAATGGAGCTTTTTAATGACAAATTCTTATCTAAAATACAAATGCTTTTTTTTTTTTTACATTGATATTCATTATTTTTGTATCCAGTATTCAGTTTTCCAGTATTCCGCAGAGTTGTGGATAAAATGGGGTCACAGTAATATAATAGAAATTATACTATTTGTAGATTAGATTTCAGTTGTGGTGGACAGACATTTAATTCTCATTAAAACCCACAATAGAAGCTTTTGATCTCTACAGTTACCAGGCTGTACAATTTACAGAGAAATACAGAATTTCTAATTGGGGATTGATAAAGTAATAAAGTAATTTTGATTTGATTTGTTCAAAAGACATTCAGTGACTCTTTCTTTTCTTATTAAACAGAGAAATACAACCTTCTGTATTCAAGCTTCTCTCTTCCAAACTAACAAAAAAGTCTTGGTTGTTCTTTAGAGGCCAGCCTTTAAAGTAGCAGAGTAAAGTTGCAAAAATTGCCTAAAAAAACAACTGGTAATATTTCAGCCAACTGCGTATAAACTATATATAAGTGAACTCACTCAGCCAAAGCTAGTGGAATCAGTGAAGTGATTGCTCCACTTCTGCCCTGCTCAGGTATGTGCAGTACTTCAGCGGCCTGCTCTCCGGACACATCAAGATAAACAACAAACCCCTGTTTCTTCACCATGTCATCATGCACGGCATCCCCAACTTTGAGTCCAAAGGAGGTGCGTGTCATGCAAAAAAATCCACTCACACATCAGAATTTCCACACATTATTTATTTAAAGCAACCTTTTCAAACTTGTGTTCTAGGTTGTCGTCCTTTTCTGAAAATCTACCAGGCCATGCAGCCCGTGTACACATCTGGGATCTAGTAAGTCCTAAAACATACTCACACTCAAATGCTTTTACAAGATTCCAGGGATAGCAAGCTCGTAATGGCTCAATAATAAAAAACCCTGATTTTCCTTTATAGCCTCTCCCTTACTCCCCTGCACCCTAATATACACATTCACCATCACTCTTGCCAGTTTACACTCTGTGCTTGCCTCACATTATTGTATTTAGCTAGCCTCCCCAGCTGCAGGCTCTTGTTTCCCAACTTTAGATCCCGCAATCATTTCTGGTGTTATTTGTGTGACTGGAGAGCCAATGAAACAGGCAGACAGGCATCTGTATGGACGCCTGCAGGGTTTTCCTGTCAGAGGACCCCACAGGTTCCCAGGGCCAGACAGGAAATAATGGATTCTATGATTTTATGTTGTTGTTTGGAAAGAGGAGAAAGTAGGAGGAGAGAGCTGCACTGCACTCGGCTTGTTAACGCAGGCATACAGACTACATTTGCACTACAAGCATTGTAGTTTAAATGCACACTAAACTTACATTTTAAATTTTAATGCAGTACACAGCAAAAGGTTTTCAAAGTCTTCACTTTTACACTATTTTTGAACCAAGTCTTTTCAACAAAAGTGTTGGTTCATGAACTCGAGGAACTGCAGACTGCAGGGAAAATATGCAGAAGATTGACACAAAGAATATTACCAGTAGGTGAGCTGGGAACTGTGGAAAGTTTGGCATGGATGGAGACCAGACATTGTACGACTTCATGTACTGCCCAAGAGGCAGTTACATGTAATTGAAAATCAGCAAAGTATCTCTTGGATTGGTGCTTAGAGCTGGCCACTACGGGGCAGCACAACACAGTATAAACATAAGAAAAACATATTATAACCTTTTTGAAATTTTCATGGTTACTGTGTCAACAAAAAATGCTAATTTATATATCCAGCCGATATAGATATATGGTTTGTTCACTCTGTTTTGTTCTCCACCAAATCCTGAATTAAAAATCTGGCTGCTTTATGCTGCAAGTCAACAACTTTGTTTGTCTGACGCTAAAGGTTGGACTTAGAGCATGAGTATTAAAAGCATTTTTGGTTTTCTGGCTAACAAATCCTTCTCTATTAAGATACATTTCCAGTTGTAGGCACCTTCAGCAAAGTGGTAAATGGAAATTAATAAGCAAGCTATTCTTTTTGTTTTTATTATGACGGCCAATTCTTTTGTATATGTTACACATCCTCATTTGATCTTTTGTTACTTTAAAAATATGTATTATTGCAGCTTGAAACTCCCTGATCCTAGAATGTATTTAATGTTCTCAGTCATTGCCTTGAGACCTTCTTTAACTGTGCAGCTGTTATGAAGTGTTTAAAGTTACTACTGTAAATAATAAAGCCTGCTGGTTGAAGTTTAACAGTTTCTACTATGTCCTTTCTTACAATAGTGTAAATAGTGTATGTACTATAAACACATTCACAGCGTACACCATAACTAAGTGTGACACAATCAGTGCACATAAACTTCCAGACTGTCAGCCGCTGACTGCCCCAGATCACATTCCTCCCCGCTTTCTCTCACATGCTCTCTATTAGCGCTCTCCACCCTTTGATCCTGCTCTCCCAGTTAGACAATCATGTAGACACTAATACCCAAAATTAGCCAAGAGCTGCACCCAGGTTACGCTACATGATAACCACTGTAAGAGCAAATAAAGGATATTAGTTGTTGTAGATCATGTGCTTGTGGTTATACACAGATTAGCAACATAAAAAAAGGAAGTTGCAGTGGATGCTGGATTGGACATTGCTAACTTGTACACCAGTAATGAAGAAGGCAGCATTGTTATCTAACGCTTGTTTTTTTGTTTTTTTTTCTCTTGTGCAGTAATGTTCAGGGTGACAGCCAGACGAGCATCTGCATCACCATTGAACCCGGTCTTCTTCTGAAAGGGGACATCCTGGTAAGAATGAGCTGGATCTTAATGTCATAATGTGATTGGTTAAGAGGGCCGTTTGGACTTTTTAATCCACATGGTAGCGGTTGTTCCAATCGGTTAGAACAAGAAACTGGGAAAGCTGGAGATTTTTTTTTTTTTTTTTTCACGTTACTGGGTTAAAGCTGTGTCAATCCCATAACAAAGAATGTTTTTTGGCTTACTTTTTCCAGTGTGTTCCCCCTCCCACAAAAAAAGTTAAAAAAAAAAAAAAAAAAAAAAGATAGTATGAGAATGGCTGTAGTTCTGCACAGAGGATGTACTGAATTTTATTGTATTTTAGCACTGAGGGAATCGAGTTAGTTTTTCCAATGTGACGTTGGGTGTTTGTATTGAATGCATGTGCTCCAGCAGTTTATGGTGTCCATTCATAGAAGAAATAGGGCCATAAAACGGGGGGATAACTGTTGGACCCGGTCCTATACCTCACTTTATGGACCCTCATTAGCACACAATATGTTAGCTGGAAACTATGACGTCAAAATGGCAATGCACTTCACTGTACTTCCTTTCCAACAGTGCCTGGGATACATACAGTGCTGTTTGAACGTGACATAATCATTTAAAGATGTGTGAGATGAGTTTTTTTTTTAAATTCTCTGTGGAAGATATTTTCACATTTTGGGGATTTTTATAAGATAATTCCCATTCCATTTGCAGTTTCAAAATGAAAATGAGCCATTGAATAAGCTAGCACCTGTGGTTTATTTAGCACTTAGTTCTAGTGGAAGAACTGCACACATCAGCAAAGTTTCTGCTTCTGCTGTCACTCAGGCCATAATGTTATCCATGAGAAGTCTTTGGGCTTCATAATTTCAGCGTGGAGAATTTCAAAGGAGCACTTACTGTATGCCCAAGGCCGACCATTTTGCCCCCTCAGAGCTGTGCTCATATCTCATCCTTTATTTAGAACAGACTAATGGATTCTGCTGAATGCATCATGGGACTATCCAGGGCTGCCGATGCTCGTTATTATTCAGATAACACAGGGAATGTGAGCTGTGGCCTTATGGCCAAATGGGAGAGACATTAGTCAGCACAAATTGTGCTCCTGCATTTTTAAACTGTAGTAATATGTGTTTGTGGAAATGGATTGTGGATAATATGACTGCAGGAAATTACTAATTACTTAGTGGTTAGATTCAAAATAGATAATCACAGAGGAAAAACAATTATAAATATGATCCAATTTCTTCAGGTTTTGGCGTTTTTTGTTTCTCTTTTTGGCCAATGTTGTCCAAGTTCACTCCAGTTTTTTGAAAATGTTTGTTTTCTTTCCAAATCAGTGACAAAATCAATACCACCCTCATGTCTGTAGGGTAATATGAAGCTACATTTAAATTAGGGTGTTACAGTTGGGTACTAAGTTGTAAGTATCAAGGCAATTAGAGCTGACATTTAGTAGGCTTTTACCTAACATTATTTGTGCACAAGCAAATCATAATGAAAATATCCAAATGTCTGTTAAAGGCCAACTATATCTGTAGTAATTTTGTTAAAGCAATTTTAAAGTACTTGAATTTTAGAAGAAAGTGTTTTTGTCTGAGCATGCTAACACATAGCTAACATTAGCTTACTAGCAGCTAACCCCTTGACATGAATCATTTTAACAGTTGCAGTTAGCTAAAACCAGCTCGTTAGCATTTCAACCCTTGGTTGACTGGTCACAGGTAACTCATTCTCCTCCTGCGGTTTTCAGAATAATTTGTATGTATGTAACAAATCAAATATTACATGCTGCTTAGTGAGCTTAAGGGGTAGTGATGGTGATTCATTAACAAAGCCAGGACTGCTGTCTCAGCTTTTTCCAGTCTGTAGCTAAGCTAACCAGCAGCTGGCTAGTTTCATATTCACAGTACAGACATGGAAGTCGTATCAATATTTCTATCTAAGCTTGCTTCAATGTTTAGCCTAACTTTGGATATTTTTTTTATACAGGAGGTTGGAAAGTACCTTGGTTTGTTTTAAGCCTGTGCGTGAAAATGAAAATGTGTTAGGGCTTGAAATGTAACATGTAAGCTTAAAATGAATGTTTTCTTTTGACTTTTTATTCTCGAACTTGGCTCAGCAACTTTGTTTTCCTCGTGAAACACACCCCTCAATGGGACGTTTGCCATATCCTAGAGAGCTGCGTTAAGCCACAGGATATTCTACTTCTCCTTCCTCTCGTCCTCAATGCTTCATGTGCGTCTGTGGATTTGGGAACCTTATATGTTTTGCTCTTATCCGGCCTCACAAGCAGAAAAAAAAGGTTGTGGAGAGCAAGTCAGTCTTACCTTCCTCAAAATCACATTTTAATTTTAGCCAGCTGTTGATTTCCATTTTGTGTTATGTAATATTCTTGTCAGTTTTGTTATTCTTCACAAGTGTAGTTAGTAGCTGCCAGTTGTTTGGGTTGAGGGGTATTCCTCCTGTACCTGTAAATGTGAAGTCCTTGTTAAAAACTAACAGGTCCAGGCTGCCCATCAGGAAACAGCAGGAGGGAGAGGGAGAGTTTCCTGTCTGGGGCTTTTGGTGTTGCTCTATAAGTTGTTTGTGTTGTAGTTTGGATAATAATACATGTGGAGAGGCCATACATTACGAGGGATATATTTATATATGTAAGTCTTAAATGCTTTATGTAGCTCTGAGTCAGTGAAGAGAAAGAACAGACATTGAATCAAGCTGGCATTTCTCTGGCTCCTGTTTCACAAACATCATTTCATATTGTGTTCAGCTTATGGACCTAATTTGATGTTTCAGTTTAGTTTTGCTGAAAACTGTTTACCTTATCATTGTAGACACATTGTATAAGTAAGGCACTTCCTGAAACGGTTATTTATTTGATATTCAGTGTACCTGTGGAGCTAAACAGGAAATTGTCCAAGCCCTTTCCAACCCTATTAAAGTGGCATGTTGAATTCTGTTGGCTCTGCTTGATGGAGCGCTGCTGCTGGCAGTTTTGTTTGAATTTCCTGTCTTGGTTTTTACCCTACAGCTCAAGTGCTACCACAAGCGCTACCGCAGCCCATGCCGAGACGTGATATTCCGGGTGCAGTTCCACACCTGCGCTGTTCATGACCTGGGGATTGTTTTTGGAAAAGATGAGCTTGATGAGACATTCAAAGGTAAGACATTTTTTTTTAGAAAAGAAAAAAAAAATGATTTTCAAACACACTGGTAGGTTTAGGGGTTCCAAAAGTTTGTTGCTGCAAAATTGATGATTTACAATTAATCGTTAAATAGTTTTTGCATTTTCTTTTTCCTTTTTTGTGTACAGATGAGAGGTTTCCAGAGTATGGAAAAGTGGAGTTTATTTTCTCCTTTGGGCCAGAGAAAATACATGGTAAGAATCAAAGAATCACACCTGCAAGTCTAAACCAAGGTTTGTAATTTTTACACATTATTTACAATTGTTCCAGTTAGCTTTGGTTTCACATTACATTATTATGCAAGTGCACTAAGTGCCAGGTGGTCAACTGAAAATACCCTCAAAAAGTCATTCAAAGTTGAAAAAAAAAAAAATGGGGCAACAATAAAAAAAACACAATAATACTATCACTGGAATCTTATTTTTTTTTGCATTCTGAATGTGATATGACCCTTTCTTATGATTTAAAGACATTCACATGTTGTGGTCTGTCTCTTTGTACTTTGGGTCAAGGTGTGGAGCAGCTGGAAAATGGGCCGAGTGTCTCGGTTGACTACAATACACAAGATCCTCTGATTCGCTGGGACTCCTATGAAAACTTCAATCAGACTGCTGAAGATGCCACAGATGGTATGTACAGTTGATTATAGATTGTATTTTTTTCGTTGAACACTACAAACTCATTCCTTTTCCTCTTAAGGCCCAGAGGACAGGACGTCTATGATTTACAAAGACATTGTGACATGTGGTCTTGTTGGAGCACAGCATCTTTTTTCACTTTGTGTCAGTGAGCGAGCTCTTGTAGCAATGACCTTAATACACTCATGTGGATTTGTAATACATTGCAACCTGAGTGGTCAAAGGTCATGGGCATACAACTTTGAGTTTCGAATTTGCCCCTTACAAAGTCATCTGAATCTTGCAATGGCACACTGAGATTTGTGTCAAACTATTGGCTTATTTTCAAACAGTTTTCACAAAGTGTTCCAAACTTTGTGCCCTATGTTACAACTTTATTTGATATGTATTGCTGTAATAACATAATGATATGATTAAATCATATAATTATACAAATATAAATCAATTGACTTAAAATATGCCAGAAAGAATGAGCAAATTATTCAGTTCTGTTGGCTTTATGTTTTCCAAAATCTGCCAATGTTTTTCGAATTAGGGTGGATGTTGTTTCAGAAGACAAAACTCCCTTTGCCCCACTTTGTGTGTGCTTTAAAGTTAACAAGGTGTTCATGTTTACAACCATGGCCACTTCAGACTAATGTCCAATCATTTCCCCACAAATTGTATTTCTAACTTAATTTTAGTCAGTACATTATCACATTCATGTTACTGCATGTGACCCATTAGCACCAGATTACTTGAAGGTTTGTCAATTTTGAGCAAACGCATGTCACTTATTTGCAATAATAAGCAAGCACAAGCATTGGCTGTCTGTATGGGGAGCTGGGTTGTGTATTTTTAGTGACATACTGCTCATGAACTTCTTGGTGAAAGGTCACTTTACATGAATGTTATGTAAACAGTACATGTGATGGTGGAAATGTACTAATGTGGTTGACAGGAAGCTGGGAGTCTATTTTAGTTTCTGTCTTGTTTTGTCACACACACACATACACATGCACACACAGACACACACACATAAAGCATGTAAGTGAGCTGACCCCTGAAACAAGGCTGCCTTTGTTTTGACACAGAGGAAAGATTCTGCCCGCATCCTGATGGAGTCTAAAGACTCTTTTACACTTTCATGGCTTTAAGACTCCCACACGACAGGGTCAAACTGAAGTCACATTTACATTCAAACCCGTGTTGGAATGCAGGGTAGCTGTTGTGTCTCCAGGTATAGATGCTTAAACTGTTCAGAAACCAATTATGTTCCAAAAGCGCTCACAAAAGTAAATGCATTAACATTTTAATAAAATACTTTATTATTGTTTTTTTTTCTTTTCTGTCCATTTCAATAGATTGAGAATCTGAGGGCGAGAAACCACAAATACATAGAGTGGAAATTAACAGTCTTAAGAAACTAAAATTAACTAAAATAAGAATTAGCAAAATAAAATAATCTTCAGAAAACAGTATGTTTACAGTCCTGAGATGTATATTCTGTCTACATAATGTATGGGATGCATTACAATCATTTTATCATTTCTCACATCACAATCCAGATAAATCAAAACAGTAATATTATAGAGGTTTTCATAAGTGTGGACAATGTAAAAGCATCCAGATTCAAATATTATTACGTACTCAAACAAAATAAATGATTTATTAAAATGTCTTAAAATGTTTATTAAATGCATTTGGGCCAAGTCAGATATTCAGAGATCTAAAAAAAAAAAAGGGAAAATGTATCTTCATTGGAATGTATGTGGGATCTAAACAGATTAAGTCTGGATCGTACGTGACTGTTATGCACTTTAAAGTTTTTCCAACAGTACAAAAATAATATTTTCATAGGATAACAACTGTATGTTAATGACACTATGTTAAAATGTTCTTGTTTACAGTGTTGTCTCAAGTATCACAAATCAATGCAAACCAGCATAACTGTGTTTTCATGGTGTCCTAAATGTAAACAGTAGCTCATGCTTTGAAAGGGCGGAGAGGCATCGGTATCACTGATTTCATTTGTGGTGCAATGATGACCGCAGAGAAGCCAAAGGCCCTGTGGGATGCGAGCGCCGTGCGAGACATTCCTGGGTTGAGCCACAGGCATGGACAGGGCCTTCCTGTTGAGGGAGCGGTGGTCACTCTGACCAAAGTGCTACTTTCTCTGCCACCCAAAAAAGGAAGGTCTGCTACGCCCTGAGTGATAGCAGCGAGCCTGGAGTCTGGACTTCCAAACTGCTGCCATTGTTGGATTGTTTTTTAACCACTGCAATAACATTTCTCCAGTTGGTGCCAGATAAAAAAATATGGATGTTTATTGTTAGTAGTATTCAAACTAGGGGAAGTGTTGTGATCTGGTAAATACGCATGATATGTGTTTGGTAAGTTTTGTTTTTAAATGGTGACAGTGATCAACAAGTTTGGATAGAGAGGCGACTGGAATTCCACAGGGATGGTCCGCTGTACTTTATGCGATATTGTCCAAGATAATTGCAGAGTCATCAGTACATTTTCTGCATTGATTTTGCAGTTCATTATGCCAGCTCATGCAGATGTTACGTTCAGCACCATCAGATGATCATTTTACAAACATAGTATCTGCAATTTAGTTAAACTAGCCTGATAAATAATTGGGCCAATACTTTGGCCAATATTGGCCGGTCAGATCTATATCTGTTACATTGCAGTATCAGCCACATGTAGCTGAAACACTCAGACATTACTGTGGCATCTTTAAACAATGCCAGCTCTATAGTGTCATTCAACATTTCACTCCTGGGGTGAAATACAGCTGGTGTTGAGAAATGGAACAGCAACGTCACTGATGATTAAAACTTTAAACAACACAAAAAATACAATAACCAACTTAAGTCACCAACTGACACATTAGAAACACGGATGAAGAGTAACATTTTTCTTTGGAACATCAAACAGCAAACTCTAAACAGGAAGCAAACACAATATCAGCCAGTATAGGGATTCTCTAATATTTTACCATTACCAAAAAATAATCTTAGTTGGGCTTCACAATTTAGAGCATTTGTTTTTGACTGAGGCTTTTTTAAACAGGGATGCTTGTTGGATATTTGTTGTCCTTGTTCCCCCCCAGTGGGTGTTTTTATTGGTCTCTCAGATAGTCAAAGGTCAGAGGTTACTTGGCTACTTTCTATCACCGCCCATAAAGTGTCTCGGCGGCAGCTTGAAATAGGCCTTGCTAAAATAGAATAGGTGTAAGTCTCCTCTCATTCTGTTTCAGTGGAGGTGAGCTTGTGTGTGTGTGTGAGTGTGTGTATCTCTCCACGTCTAAGCCTGCCTTCCTGATCTTGCTTTCTGTCATATGATTTTGATACAGCAGTCAAGGCTCAATTTGACTTTGATGCCTTCGCAAACACTTATAGACATGAGCAGAATGGCACGATAAACCCAAGAGAGCACATACACACAAGCAC
>JAOWBC010000002.1:3258398-3272759 GCA_028566105.1 Hypoplectrus providencianus
ATCCATCAACTTGGGTTGGGACTTGAGTCCGGACTTGCCTGTCTTGACTAGGGACTTACTGAGACTTAAAAGACTATCTCTGGCAGGCACCAAGTCCTTACAATCAGTAAGCTACATACAAGACAATTGTACTGCCTATCTGGATCAGATCTTTTTTGAATGTTTTAATTCATCATTCGTCTCTGGTCTTTTAGATCAGCTCAGCAGCTGATATAACTTCTTATGTAGATCATTTACAAGGTCATAGCATTAGTTTAATAGCTGTCCTTGAGCCCTCTCATTCATTACAGGCATGCTCTGTTGGAAAAAATCAATAGTACATCCATTAACTTTGACCAGACTACACTTAAATACTGTTTGACTAACATGTAGCACCACTGAAGCTCTTAAAACTCTTGGGCGTCTTGAATGTAAATACACTCTGAGCTATATTCTTGTCAAAATGTTTATCATTGCTTTTCATTAATGTCAAATGTGTGGCATGCAAACATGGACCGTCATCTGTTGTGGAAGACCCACACAATCTCTAACACATACACAACTACAGAGTAGAACATAGCATGTCTATCCATGTAAGCTTGAGGGGAAACATGCTATTTCCGCTGTAATGGGGATCTATTGCCACAGGGGTCAGAGCTCAGAGTTTAAAGATCAGGAGGCCACACAGTTGCACCATCTGGTCCCCACAACCTCAAAATATCTGGCAGAAACTTTCGACAACAAGTTCAGGTTTTATCTACCTTATTGTATGTCTGCAGTATTTATTATTGTCTTGTGTTTTTGTGAGCGATTAAGATTTTTTTTACGTGATTTCGCTTTTTGTTTGGAATCTAAGCATTTCCAATGCAGAGGAAGTGGTGATGCAACCAATTGGTCATTCCAGAATGGCCAGACATGGTTAACTCTCCCCTGCTGTTGTATAATTAGTTAGGGTGATGAGGTCAGGATCGCAGACATTCCCCTCTGACTAATGTGCTTGGGATCACAGAGTAAGTATTTCCCTCCTGGGGAGTTTAAAAACACACACACCAATGTGGACACACACAGTGTAAGAAATCACACATACATATGCCCTTTCTTATCACATGGAGGAACACCGTCAAAGGTTATTTGTAGAGCCTGAGCACAGCAGCGCACACAGAAGTAGTCTGAAAATAAATAGTCTGGTAGGCGTAAAAATGGACGGATTAGATTTCCTGTCTTACAAATGGGGATTCTGTGGATCACTCATCAGTCACGTTGTCTCAAAAGTGAAGACATGAGCTGGTTATAGAGGGTTGGTTGACTAAATTGGGCTTTCTTTTGATGTAAGATTGGGACCATAGGACCACAGCTGGCATCGGCGTAGTCTTTATCAATATGATGATGATCATCATCAGTAAAAGAATAGAGCAAAAAGCCAGAGTTGTGTGGGTAAAAGAGGAAGACAAAGGAAAAAAGACCTTAAAAAAATAAAACAGTTGGTATGACAATCTGTGAGTCAAGTGAGGAAAAAAAATGTATCTTAATAAGCCAGAATCATGATTGAATTGAATCTGTTTGAAATAAGGCTGGGAAGGCCAAGGGTTATCACTTCCAGGTCTGAAAAGTGAAGCCAGTGCAGAAATTATTTAAACTGCATTATATCTACCAGCTAGCAAGGGGTGACTCCATTGGTTCCGAAACTAAGTCAGACTTTATAGAAGTCTATGGGAAATAACCCTATTTATTACCATCGTAAAAATGTTGATTATAGGTTTATGGTCTCACTTGCTAGTTTCAAGTCTTCAGTAAACTAGAAGATAAAATAAACTGATAACAGCCCCCCTCCCTGCTCCACCCTCTTGTCCAAACACAACAACATGGAGAGAGTCAAAATGTCTGCCTCAAGGCTTCAACACAGGCCCCAAAGAAGAGGAACGAATTACAAAGCCAAACTGTGGAATTACAACTCTCAGATCAGCTATGTGATGTCAAGATGTATCCCTATAGACTTACATTTGAAGAGCGTATCTGTATATCAGCTGATACATTTCTTTGAGAATTACTATCCATCTGAAATGATCACAATTTGGTCCAAGAACCCTGGCTCGACTTATGAAAAATGGCTAAAAGTGCCACTGAGAAACTTTGATAGGAATGAATGGGACGTTGCCTCCAATGCTGCAAAGACCTCATGCTGGTGGAGGCCAAAGTCACATGATTATGGTTATCAGCCAGCCTGACAAATCTTTTATTGTTCTGGATTATAATTTACAAAAGTGAAGTGGATGTCCTGCATGCTAATGTGTCCTGATGGCCTGATGATATGAACTGCACCACAGTCTGAAGAGCTTTCAAACTGTGGGAAAATGTTGTATTTTGTGTGTAAGTTACTCTGTATTGCATAAGTAAACCACCCTCTGAAACAAGTGAACAATGCAGTAAATTACCCCTGACATCTGACTTGACAATGAGCCCCTGTTAAATTCAGTATCAGATCAGCAGCCGCTCAATATATTCATCCTTCTATTTTTTACCCACTTTACTGGTTTCTCCATCTGCCTGCAGCAGGGTGGAGTTTTCTTGCTGCCTCGTAGCTTGGAGAGCGCTCGTTAAATGACTGTTGTTGGACGAAGTAACTCTTTCCATTACATGAGTGTTTTTGACACCAGCAGGCTAAAGGAGGGGCATCTCTGTATATAAGCGCATTGGAGAGGGCTTATTTCTACAGATGTTGCAGCTTTTATTTCAACAAGTTTATACTGGTTAAATATATTTGTAACAATTATCTATGGAGCCTAAAGGGACTGATGTCATTCAATCAGACTCTGTACTGTGGATTTCCGTGGTCCATTACCCCTCATTCCCACACACACCGTCAAACAGGCTGTTGTGATAGACCTCCCACATACGCACACACAGCAGGGGAAGCCTTTAGACTAGTGCGCACCACTGGGCAGTCCGCAATAGCAGTAGCTCTCCTGATCCAGTGGACAGCTATTCACTAGAGGGAGGAGGAGGAGGAGAAGGAACTGCAGCCAAAACCAACTCCCCCTACTCCGGCTGTAAGCCCTCATGTCCCACCCAGAGGGCTGCTCTGCAGGGCTTTTCTCAGCTTAGACTGGAACTATACCGTCATCTGTCCACTGCTTACACAGGTAGGGGAACCTCGTCCTGTGGAGGTGTTTCTGCTGTTTCCTTTGACAAGGCTTTGACTTACTTGAAAGGTGACTTGTTTATAGAGTTGTAGTTCAGCTATGTGACTGATCATCCTAATTGCTTAAGGAGCATTTGGCCACAGGGCAGGTGATTTATAAATGAACTGAAATGGAGAAAGTGAAGGGGCTCTTCTTTCACGACTTATGTCTATGTTTATCTTCATGGCTGCATTAAAAGTGTGTGTGTGCGCGCGCTCATGTGGACCGAAAAGTATCCACAGCACCACACCTGATACTTGCAGTGTCCAGAGCTATATAAATGTGTAATGATGACTTTATCTTCAGACTCCTGTCCTAGCAGATAACTTTTCATGGGGGACAGCTAAAGCCAGTTCTCGCATATAGCTGACATATTGGTATCCGTTGTTGGGGTTGTTCACCAGTTTCTGATATGGCAGCATATATAATGAATATTTTAAGCCTGAATCAAAATAGACCTTTCCTATGAGGAATGTGAACTGATATGACAATGCTTTCTTAAGTATATTTGCATTATTATACATTTTACATACAGTGTGTCACATTGTAAACTATATCAACATCCTTAATATTGGCCAACCAATATATTGGCTTTCCTCTACTTGATATCCAAAAATGTTCAATATTATTTAAAAAAAAAACAAAACCATCCTTTAAAGTTAATTTGCACAGTCACATGGATGCAAAATCGGTGCGCTATTAGATTTTTTAAAGATCCATATTAATAGCTACCATAAATATGAAAGTCTCCATCATTATTGGTCTGTGTTTTATTCCTTGGTCCGTATTGACAATGGCAACCATGACAACTAGGGAGCTGGCTAAAGTGCAATTATTGAAATTAATCACCTCACTGATTCTACAACTCTGAGTCCATAAAATTTCTTATGCTGTGTCAAATTCTCTCTGTACATTTTAAGATGGAATATATGTCATGTTGTGCTTTTAAGCAACCTCTTTTTTGGAACTCGTGCTGCACAACAGGCCTTTATTGGCCCAGACATGCTAGAAGCTGCTATAGCCTCTTTTCCCCGTTTGTGGTTTACCAATGTACCAATCAAAGCAAACTCACCAACGGATTAGCAGTAGAAAACATACTCTGTGTTGTCTGTGACCAAGAGCCACCAGATTTGTTTCCACCAGCAGCATACAGTGCAGCCGTTACAGTGCGCCATTCCCTTGGCACGTTGCCCCGGGCCAGCAGAGGAGCCCTTGCAGTACCCAGCTTGTGTACGCCCACCAAGTTCCATTACAGAGCCCCGTATTCACCGAAGCAGAGATGGAGATATCTATAAGTTAGACACACAGACAGCTTCTTTGTGTAGCTCCCTTTCCCAGCTGTAGAATCTGAGGTGGTTATCAAGACATGCCTCATCATGAGTTATGCGGTTTCTTGGGAACTTTAATGGGCAGTAGAGGAAGAGTTATCTGACAAGGTATTGTTTTGTTACTGAATGTGTAACTACACAAACTGCTACCAAATGTTGTGGGGGAGTGATGAGGTGGAGTTGTGATTGTTCAGACATTTCACATAAATCTGTCTGCATTAATGCACTGTGTTGGCTGTATGAATGCTGGAGGGAGGGGAAAAGTCCATGTAAGCTTCTGTGTGTATGTGGTAACCTTTTCAGCGACTCGCAATATGTCGAGCTTTTGTTTTGCTTTGGGTTTGGGAGGCCAGGAAAAGCCTCCAGGCCTTCCTTGCTCATGAGGCTGATTTTCCAGTGATGACTAAATTCTTCTGATTGGGGAAACCTACTTCCTTTTCACTGGACTTGGGTGTGGCTGTGATTGTGTATGCACATTTGTGCATGTACAGTATGTGTGCACTTGTGTTAAGTGAACACAATTCTCATTGCCGCATTCTATCAAATCTTGCATGTTGATTAAAAGTTTGTGACATCCATTCATCCATTACCTTATCCTGTTCACAATTGTAAGTGCAAATAAAATCAACAACTGATTCATCCCTTCTGTTACCCTGGTATCCTTCAGGTGGCACAGATAAATCCAGTTGGCTTGCGAAAGTGCTAGGCAGGCTTGTGTGATTTCATCGTTTTTCCAGAGTGAATGCCACAGACCCTGCTCATTTCCTGAAGCTGGTAGAGTAGGTGGACCTGAGCCAGTGTTTAATTTAACTGCAGCTGTTTTGGCCATGCCCACACAATCTCCAGATTTCCCTACTTCTCTCAATGGTGGTTCCTGACTCTTGTGGGGTTACCTTTATTGTGGAGTTAGACATCAACATCAAATGTCATTGTTCAAAAATGCTTTTTTGTATTTACAATGCATTTGTGATTAAGAGTATATTGTCGCAAATTGGAAAATTTTGTTAAATTTTTCCAAATTTGTATCTTTAATACAAGTTTTGTTTGCATATGAGAATGTTTTGGTTGCAAAAAAAGCGCATTACCAAATCCAATTTATTTGTTTGCAAATCCAAAGGTTTTGCCTTTGAATCCAAACAAAATGAAACAAGGCATTTAAATTTGAAATCAAAGTATTTTGATTTGCAGCGATGTGCTTATTTAAGAGTTTATTTTGCTTGCACTAAAATATATTTTGATTGGAAATTTTTAATTCAGTGTGGAATATGTTGCTATCAAAGTGACCCCATAGACTCATGATTCTTGGTGTCTTTATGAATCCAATGTGCTTATATTGACATGACATTTATTAGGAAGTACCAAAGTACTGTGTCTCTGAAAATATTACAAACAAAACAAAGAAATGAAAGGGTTTTGGAAAGCTGAATAGTTGTTTTTATTGAATTTTTCTCATTCCAATTCTAATGACCCTCTGTCTTTCCTGTTTGCTTCAGAAGTCATCCATACTGAAGGACCATTGGACGGAAGCCTCTATGCCAAAGTTCGCAAAAAGGAGTCAGTTGAAGGAACAGTCACAGCGAACGGCCTCCCTCCCACTGCTGTTGAACACGCTCTTCCTGCAGTGGACCATGCCTTGTCAGTGAGCAGCGACTCAGGAAACTCTACTGCCTCCATTAAAACAGACCGAACTGATGAAGCGGCAGCAGCCCCTCAGGCCTCCACGGTGAGCCAGACACACGTCCCTGTAGGTGAAGAACTATCCTCGGCCCATCACCACCCCCCACCTGCACAACAGCCAATCAGTCCCCAAGAGAAGCAGGAGCTGGAGCAACTGCTGAGTGGCTTGGAGGGGCCCATGCATCGACAGGGCTACCTGTCCACCCCGACCTCTGCTGTTGGAGGCATGCTTCACCTGGTTCCCGCCCAGGTCCATGTCAATGGTCACAGTAGCATCGACCGGGAGACGGACATTTTAGATGATGAGCTGCCCACCAGTCAAGAGGGCAACAGTGTGGACAGTCTGGGGACCTTCTCCTCTACAGATGGTCGAGCTACACCAGCGGATCTTTACTACCACCCTGAGTCACTTGTCAATGGCCAGGACCATGTGCCATATCTGGAACGCAGTGCCCCAGAAAAGCCTCTGGAAACCGTCCAGCAACAGGTTGGCATATCCAGCAAACCTGTCACTTTGACCCAAAGTGATTCAGCCCCATCCTCGGGTAATTACATGGCTACACAGAATGGCAATTTGTACCGCTCTCAGTCATTTGGTGCAGAGCCAAGCTCTATGCCACAAGCTCCCACACGCACCACCAGTAGCAGGGATGCCGTCCAGCGTGGACTCAATGTTTGGCAGCAGTTCGGTGTACCAGAGGAGCCGGTAACTGAAGGCCTCACTTTTAGTCCCCCTCCTTCTGTAGCAGTGATTCCCAGCCACCACAGCCTTCCACAGTTCCCTCATCGCCACAGCGCATCCCAGCAAGAAATAGAGCAATCTATTGAAACCCTTAATCTCCTCATGTTGGACCTGGAACCAGGTCGTCCGCTGGTGCCAAAGTCCCAAAGTGCTCCACTGCGGGAAAACAGTGTTGTAGTGACCACCCAGCCGTCCTTCTCCCAGAGCCAGCCCAGACCCTCCTCCCAGGCTGATGCTGCCATTCATTCCCACTTTTCTGGCCCCATTACCGGACTGGCCGGCCACTCATCACCAGCTCATGTGTCACCTGGGAAGCCTAGTACACCAGAGCCTGCACCTGTCCAGGGATCTCTGACTTACACATCTGAAAGGGCTGGTATGAGTCCTTCCCCACAGGCATCCTCCAATGTAGCTGGTCACCTTCAGCTCAAGCCCATCAACAGCTACCCACCAAGTACATTGTCCCAGTCTGCAGAGGTCTCCGAGCCCCTGAGGAGCCCAAGTGCTGCCTCAGCATCATCCCAGCCAAGAGAAAATGAGCACGATGAGGTCTTCAACGTTGAAGGTCTTGTGGCCCAAAGAGTGGCTGGTAAGTTCTAACATTTTTTTATTTATCCTTGATGAAAAGCTCCAACTATATCATCAGCACCTTTCACGTTTGATAGGATTACCTGTTATAAAGCAGTGAGTTAGATCTTCATACGTATTAATGTCATCTTACGAATTTATAGAGTCAAAGAAGTGTTGGTCTTGGCAAAATCAACCTTAAACTTGAATATTTCCACAGACCAGGGCAGTGGCCTTGACCTACAGTACATCCAACAAAGTCAACAATGTAAGACTGAAGTGGTACAGTCAATGTGTTGGATATTGTATTTTTTGATTATTTTTTTTCCATGTCAACCCTTGAATATTACTAGATGTGAGCAGCTTCTGGAGAAGAGGTTCACACTTTCATTTAAATGTGTAAGGCATGTGTTAAGAACACTATGTGACAGACTACTGAGGTCAAGGATGTGACATTTTGACAGCCTCATATGACCTTGACTTGCAGACAAAGGAGACCATATAATTTAGTTTCCTTTTCATGACTTTTGGTTCATTATTTCCACTACGAATCCATTATCCAGTAAAGACTGTAATATAACCCAGTTGTTTACTGGTCATTACTTTATTCTAAATTTTAAATCTTTGTTATTGAGGCAGCAAATGCAGAACAGAACCTATACTGAAGAATAATGTTGATGCCACCATCTGTACACTGTACAAACATGATTCTTGGAAAAAAAAAAAAAAAACTGCTCTGTCTTATCTCATTTCCTGAATGTCACCTCATCCGTCCCCATCACTCAGATCAAACAGGAAGTGTTCTCTTCAGTCCAGCAGGTTGACCGTCCCTAGATAAACACATCAGACATCCTGCAGAGCCGCAACAAAGTCAACATCAAGCAGTGTGATAGCTGAACCCTTAGATAACGAATGATGGAATAGTTTTATAGAATAAACAGTATGGCTCGGTTCACTTTACTGCCATTTAAATGTAGAGGGATAGTCCACATTAAACTATAGTAAATGGCCACTTAGCACCATTAGCAGTTGCAGCATTTTGTTTGTGTGAGGTAAATGACATACAGGTTGGGTTGCTTTCATAGAAAACCTCTTCAGTGACTAACTCGTAAAGACAAAACTGCCTCATGTATGGCTTATAAAGGCTGATTGCATATACATTTTTCTCTAGGGTTCTTTAAACCAACTCAGCCTTAGCAAAAAGTGGTAAACTAACTTACCACAGTAAGCAATTTAATATGGCTATGAATGCTAGCACTAGCTAAGTCAACAACAGGTGTGTTAAGTTTGAAAAATAGGAGTACATAATCTAAGCAATGTGCTGATATGGACATCCAGTTATTTTTTATCTGCACACAATAACACAAATTAAAAAATGATAAAGAGGTAAAATATCAATTTTTTGGAAGTGATTCTGATGGCTTTGATGAGAGAGAGAACAGTTCTTCATCAGAAAGGGTTGTCTCATGGCATGGTGGTGACAATGTTTGATACATAGTTTACACTAAACTGGTAATTTTTTGTTTTCAGTTGATTAAATATTTTTTGCCTCAGCACCCATCAACTGCGGTCACCAAACTCCTATGACCAAAGCAGTCACAGAACACAGCAGTTGTTGGTACATTTAGTTTGTTTGTGTTGTATGACTTTTAGTCTCTCATTGGAAGTAAGGGGGTGTCCCCAGCAACCATGGTTGCTAAAGTACTATGAATAAGGATATATATGTAGCAATAACATCACCCAGAAACTTACACCAGACCACACTGGAAGATGTTAGTCTAAAAGGACTGTGGAAAATATAATTTTGAATCTAAAACATTCGTAACACCTTGATTCCAAGTTAGGATGCTTTTGAAATAAATAAAAAAAATATGAATGCAACAAATTAATAATTCAGAGTGTAGGTGTAGTTATACACTGGGTAATAAAAGGAACTAAGGATTTTTTTTATATACATGGAAAATATCTGTCAATTACATTCTTGTTCTTTTCTTAGGTGGGATCTGGTCTTGCTTGTTTTCTTTTTCCTTTTAGTTTTGTCATCCTCATTCTTCTTTCTCCCATCATCCATCTGTCTACCCAGAATACTCGGCTCGTGTCCAAAGTGTCATCCCCAGCATGACCTCTTCTCAGTCTGAGCACCGCCGTTCTCACTCCCTCTCGGGTTGGTTCTCCCATCCTGTCTGAAGGAACACTTTGACAAAAAAGGCGAAATCCTTTATTTCAAATGTTCCTTCAAGTAGTTTATTTCTGAATCTCCTTTGAGTGCGGTGGGCTTTGGTTTGCATTTACTCATGTCTCATTCCAACATGTTTCTGTTTCACTTCCTCTTGCTCCCTTTCATACATAACATATGTTTCTATGTGATCATCATCAAACTAACCACTGATCCTCTGAGCATACATACTCACCCTTCATTCCTGTTTGTTCCGAGCTGTAAGTTTTCTAACTCAAGGTTAGGGCATTGTCCCAACTGTGGCGTAGAAAAAAAAAATCCAATTGGATAATGTTAAAGTTTCACAAGAACGAGACAGGGGAGGCACAAAGGAGGCTCTGTCCCTTGCCAGGAGAGTGCATGTCACAAGATCCATTTTGCCAAACTCAGGGAACAATACAGGGGCCAGGATACACTGGCTTCATTCAAGGCTGCCTTTTTCACTCGTACTATTTTGAAGATTTACAAAGCCAGACAGAGGACACCAAATCTCAGAGAGAGACCACAGTCCTAGTTGGAAACATCTCTAAAGCTGTATGTGTCCACTGGGAGATGGCAACCACAATGCAGACAGGATTGTTCTGTTTAGGGATTTAGGGTGTTAGGGGCCAGTCTGGCCTCTTTACCGCAGACAGACATCCTTCTTAGTGATTAAACACCACATCAATCTTAAATGTTCCAGAGTAGATGTTGGATTGTTGAAAAAGTAGGTCTTATCTGATGTCATCATGGTGTTTATATTCTGCAACTAGTATTCACACAGATGTGATAGGGGTGATCAGGGTTGTTGCCACAACAAATTACCTACCGAGACATGAGTAAAATAATAATAATAATTCAATGATATATTTGGAATATTTATACAAATCTAAGTGGGACTATTCTGTCTAACAACTTTTGATACTTTAGTGCAGCCCAGGTCACCTTTAATATCCACATTATGGAAAAACTATCTAAAGCATACTATAGAGGGAGTAAGGGTTAGGGCTGAACCTCCTCCCTGGTTGAACTAAGGTAACGGAAACTCTAGACTTGTATTTCTTCTGCCTGTGTCCTCTATTGTATGCAGTCTGTGTGTGAGGTAGGCCTTCCAGAAATGCTTCTGAACACAGCAAAATTAAATTAGAATAATCAGGCAAGTATCATATTAGGTGGTTGTGAGGGATTAATTTTAGACGTGTCTATTGTTTTTTTGTTTTGTTTGAGAAAAGATCCTGCATAGTATACCTTTAAATTAAATTCTCATATTCCTTTGAACCGTCCTCACCAGGAATGCGTCCCCTTCACTCTCACCTTAGACGACCTGTGTCAGTTGCAGGTGTGCACATATGCAGACTGTGGTTTCCCTCACTTAAAAACAGAAGAAAGGATCACCTATCAAGTTTATGTATTTGGAATCCACCCCATGCTTATCCACATGATGACTGGATTTAAATAGCTGAGAAATGTCAGTCCTCGAGAATCTCCAGCCATCCCAGCTGGAAACCATTAGCCATCACTAAGGCAACAGCACAGTGTTTGACAGTACTCTGCTGCTGAGAGTACATCGTGGGCACATCTGGTTCTCAGTTTCTAGGCTTGGTGTGCTGGTGGGTGTGTTTGTTTGGGGGTGTTGACTACATGCTTTTTGAAGCTGTCACTTCCAAGATGTTTTAACCAGCACCCTGCCAACACTCAGCTGTTTGAAGGTGAGGACAAATCAAGCATCGTAACAGATGGCATAATTGGCACTTATTTATCAATGATTTTATTTTCTATGATATCAAATTTTAACAGAAAACACCTAGACATTTGGGAAAATAACTTAGAGAATATCCTAAAAACATAGGATTCAGGAAGCTTCACTTCCTGTTCATCCTTCTGAACTTTAGCTCTTTAAATTTTCACAGCTGCTATCACTAAATTTCCCTGCAGACTTGCAGCCGGGTTTTGGCGCCCACACCTCAATTACAAAGTGAAGTTGAGTAAAGGGGATATTAATATTTTCACGTTTCCATAACAGTCAAGCTTTTAGGGTGTGTCGTGATGTTTTTTTTTTTTTTCTTTTTTTCCTTATGTGACAAAAGCCTTCAGTAACATTTTAAGGTCACTACTGTAGAAGCTTTTGTTTGTTTTCAGTTTCCCTATGAGGTCATTCCACCTTTGCCAAGACATTTTTACTCATGTGGGTGTGAAACAGGAGCTCTGAGACAAAAACAACACCTCAAGGATATGATACATTCAACTGTTACACTAACAGAATTTGAAACACTAAGACAGTAGCATTTGTGTGAGTTATCAAGCAAACAATAGCACAGAATGTATTAACCCAATTGCCCTACTTATTTCTTAAACCTATTGTACTTCCCTTTCTTCTCCTATCATCCTTCATCTTGTTCCAAAGAGCAGGGCAGCCAGGGATAGTCTTTCACATTGGCTGCAGCTTTGGCCAACATTTCATGCTCTGCTACCTCCAGCCGCCAGTCAATGGCATCACATATTAGCATAAAACTCTTTACTCAAATCCTGTTTGTTTTATGCTGGTAGCTTTCTCTCTCTCTCTCTGGCTCTTTCAGTTCAAACCAGATTAGCAGAAATGAGCTTACTGGCTGCTTTGAGGTTTAGCCAGATCTGGCCACATTGACGCATTAGATAACGAACATTCAGCTTGCACCAGTGTATCAGAACGTCTCTGAAAGATTGAATGTGTGAGGGAACTTTCCCCTCCCCCATGGCATTCCAAGTAGTAGTTGCTTTTTATAGTATTAGCTGACGCAAGAAGGTGTGAATGTCACTTTATATAACATTTTCCCAAGGTCAAGGTTTTTCCCTTAAACACTTATACAATCGTTTGTGTGATTTGTAATGGATATCATGGAGTGGGCTGGATAATGAACTGGGCTTCAGTTTGTTCAGCAGCTAACCCTTTATTAACCTTGTGTGTATGCATGTTATATTCAAAGGTTTGAAGAACTTTCTGCAAAATGCACAAAATGGCCTGTGCAGTGAGCATTCACAATGGCTGACAACCATTAACATGCGATGACAGTGATGGCATTGCTGAAGAAAAGTGGTGACACGGAGCAGTGGTGACCAGCCTTTGCTATATTTTAACACTCACTTTTCATCTCAGGAGTCCAGGCCCGTGTGGTGTCCTTGGATGAGCCTGCAACCCTGCCCCGTCATCGCACCATCAGCGATGGCCAGTACCACAACAGTCCTGATGACGAGCCGTCTCCTGATGTCCCACTTCGGTCCCCCGTCCGCTGTGTTTCTCCAGAGTTTGTCAACGCCATTGCAATGAACCCCGGAGGACGACCTAAGGAGGTATAGAACGTACATTTTGTAAGTTGTTCTCTTGCTTATTTTCTTTGCATTTTGACACTTTTTTTGTTCTGCCCTTCAGAGACACATGCACAGCTACCGTGAGGCCTTCGAGGAGATGGATGGTGGCCCCATCAGTCCTACACCTGTAGTTGGTGGTGAGGTGTTTCCCCAAACCCCTGCCTTCCCCATCTCGCCGCAAACCCCTTACTTCAACCTGTGTAAGTCCCCCTTCTGGCTGACAGAGGGCACTGTGGAGCTCAGGCATACTTACTGTGGATATTCAAATTTTAAACAAAAATGTATGTGAAAATCCAAATGGTTGTACTTGACACTTGTATCATTCTTTTTTTGAGATTAGTTCTGAGGGCTGTGTTCTAATCGTAGACTGTATAGGAGAAGTGGCTATAGCCACAGTGAAGCCACAACTTTGGCATTTTTAGTTAACTTCATCTTGACTCATTGGAGCAAGAAGCTACCATATTTGGACAAGGGGGTAGAGTTAGGGAGGTCATTCAGGATAGTGTGAGGTCACCACCCAGTGCTACCTAGCTTGGTTTTCTCATATTGAGTGCTAATGCAGGTTTGCAAAAACATACTTAAATGGTAGCCATGGTAGCCATGCCCCAAAGCATACCTTGTCTTAGTTTCTATTTTACTCTAAATTGGACCAACAAAGCAAAGTTTATGCTGTATTATAAAAGACTTGAAACTAGTGTATGAGGCAATACAATCATAAAGAAAAAGTTTACTTTGGTAAAAAAAAATATATATAGATATATATATATTTATGAAGTTGTGTCATTTTCTTATAGACTCTATAATCAGGATGATTTTGTGAATAGTTGAGTCTCTCTGGCTGGTAATAAGGTAGAATGCAGGTCTAAGCCACTTCCACTTTGGCTTCACTTTTTTATAGTATTTCCACTTCTTTTATACAGTCACAATTCAAAATAATAGCAATTTGTATAGATATTTACTATTTGATATACTAGTTATGAGGTTACTTTCTTTCAAGTAGAACAGAAAAAATGTAGAATAATTTCTAAATCTGGGATTGGAGCATTTCCATCATGTTTTGAGATTCTTGACAGTCAATCAAGGTATATCTTGACTTACACTAATTCTTTCTTCATGTACTTCATTTGGTAGCACCTATTCCGTGCAGTGAAAAAATAACTCATTTCATAATTCAACTCTATTACCTCATCTCATTTTCATTCACATTATATGGACTGCAATTTCAGCATTCTGGCCTTGTGTTGGGTCATCAAAATGCCTGAGTGGCCACAACTCATGAAGACTGAATGCCTGATTTGTTATAAGAATCTACAGTTATCTTTAACTCAAGGCAGAGAAAAAGGGAAAAGC
>JAOWBC010000002.1:3286649-3299317 GCA_028566105.1 Hypoplectrus providencianus
TGTTTGAATAAAAATAACTACTAAAAGTAACTTTATGAACATTGAGAAGGCAACAAAATAACTACAAGTACTATATGTAAAACTAATAAACCAATACAGATGTAAAAAAATGAGTCGTCAAGTACTCTTGCCAATCCACAATCTAAATACAAAAAAAGTGAAGTTGAGCCATTTTAAACATGGCTGCTTTTACTGATAAATCTCTGACTTTGTCTCTCCAGGCTGTTTGGGTTTGTGGCGCGCAAGCAGGGAAGCACAACAGACAACGTCAGCCACCTCTTCGCTGAGATGGACCCTGACCAGCCCGCCAGCGCCATCGTCAACTTCGTCTCCAAGATGATCGCCTCGCAGAAACGATGAGAGCTGTCAGCAAACCCTGGCGCTTTTTTTTAATGCCTTTGGTTATTTTCTTTCTTTTTTTTTAACCACAGACACTCTCTTTCTCCTTTCGGACAATTAAGCATTTGGTTTTACGCGTCACCTTATTTTTCCTGCTCTTTTACATTTACGTTTGTGTGTATGAAAGAGAACAGAGACTGTGTGGTGTATGTGTGTGTGTGTGTGTGTGTGTGTGTGTGTGTGTGTGTGTGTGTGTGAGGCTTGCATGCATGTGCTTTTCTTCTTGGACGGACTCCAGAATGGACCAGAGGAAGTGCAGGATGGGGCGTGGCTGTGTGCGACAATGGGACGGGAGGCGATTCTGATCTCCCTGGCAGGGTAACACATGAACAGGAAGGGGGGAATGACATTGTGTGTGCAAATGTTAATTTTTTTTTAGCAATTGTTTCATATTTTTTAATTTTTTAAAGAAGAAGTCAAGTTGTGTGATGTAAAGGTGGATTGTAAATCTATCAGGCTTTTGACTGGTCAACCAAAGATTTTAAAAAAGTAGTCAGGGCGTGTATAGTGTGCCACTGTCTGAGGGTCGGAAGTATTCTTTTGTAAAACAAATATGGCTGCTTAATCAAAAATACTGAACTGTTTCTTTCTGTATGTACTGATACTGTAGGTCAATTCTGCACCGCTGCCGTCTTGCAAACAATGTTTTCGGGCATTTTTGCAGCTGGTGGGGTCTGTGTAAATATTCTAGTTTGCTTTATGAGTAGGACTGTTCTAGATGACATTTGGTGCCTGACTTTCTTTTGTAATGCAGAGCTTTTTAAGAAAAAGAAGAACATAAAACTCTTCCAGGCTGTCCTAAATATGCAAATAGCCAAACTTGGAAATAAGGGAGTTCTCCAAAATTCCACAGGTCCTTCCTGGTCCATGTAGTAGTGTTGCTAAAGATGTAATTCCTCTGAAGTGCAGCTAGAGTCTGACCATTTCAGCTTATTTCTTTTTCTTGTGCAACTACAGTATACAGAAGCCCCAAGTTTAAAGTGAGGATAAATGGTGATATAATATCCATGTCTGGTATAAATTGTTTTTCTCCCATTCGTATGACTTAGGAACAGGTTAAAAGTATTTAATATATGGGTGAAAACAGTGGGGAAACGTTTGCCAGTTTATTTTTTGTTAAATATTTTAACATAAAAAAAAAAAAAAAAACCTTCTTAAGGTCTGGCAGGTGAAAAATACTTTTGTTCTGAAATGGGCATTTTTCAAGTAACTTTTTTAAAAATTATTTTTAAAGGTTGAATTTAAATACAATATCATCTCATCCTATTTAGAACACTTGGGAAAATGACTCTTCTTCTATTTCCCATCTGATTTCAGAGATTAAAATAAATCCATGAATTAAATTATCTGGATGACAAAGAATAAAAAAATGATGTGTAGAAAAAAATAAGGAACTTTGAAAATTTTAAACCTAACCCTAGTGGATGAAAAGAGCATTAGAACAACAAGCACTTGGAAAATTATCCTGAAAAAAAAAAAAGACCTGCCCAGCATTTTTCATGTAATTTCACAAATAAAAAGGAACAGTTCTTAAGTCATAAAAATAGAAGAGAAAACATTTCAGATCAGGTAAAAAAAAAAAAAAATTACAAAAAAAAACCAGAAGAAAATCCTCAGTTTCCTCTCAGGGCTTCAGTAGTTCAAGCATCAGTAAGAAACACACAGCATTAATCATTAATCACTATTGATTTGACTTTAAATAAAAGAAAATGATTAGCTTCACATCTGCCATCGTTGTAGTTTATGTTCAGTCTGCACAGCACATTATAGCCACACTATTTCTGTCATTACTGAAGGGCCTAGCATTTTGTGAGGACGACCATTATAGAAAAGTGTTGTCCTGCTATACTCTTCAGTCTTCTGTGTTCAAACTTTCCGTCAATAGAAAGCTCTTTGCGTCAGCTGGCCAAAACTGTTAACACTCACACCCTACCCAAAAGTAAGCTATACATATAAATATACATATATAGATATAAATATATATTAAAAAAAAACTTCCAAACAGTGACTTAAGATATTTATTTTTTTGCTTTGTTGCTCTATGTTATCTTGTATACATGTATTATAAAGTATACATCAAGATTACTGAAAGCGAGAAGAAAAGATTGCTTTTATTTTGGCTAAAGTGCATTGACATATATAAAGGTGTAAAGTGTGTGCATTTCAAACTGTTGTTTTTGAATGTTTTTTTTTCACAGCATTACTTCATTTTGTTAACATTCTTTGTTTTCTTGGGGAGGCTTTTTTTTTAAGAGAGGGGGTATATTTTGTATGAACGTTTTCTGTTACTCGAGTCCGAATTGGAGTTATCCTAAAGTGATGCAGACACAATTGTTTTATTAAGTTTGAAACCTGCCGAGAAAAGACATTGTCCAAGTTTAGCACTTAAATGTTGAAGTATTATCAGTGTGTTTCTACTTGTCAAAAGATGTGGACACTGACGGACCCATTTCTTGTCATAATCGCATGTGTGGAGGCAGATTTATAATAACAGCAGCACGAGTCTGGAGCTGAGGGAGATGAGTTAGTAGGTGCTGCCCCCATGTGGTGTGGAGAGATCATTGCAAAGGAACCACTTCCATTCTAACAGTGTTTTAGCTGTGATTATGGCACGTCAAAGGGGAAATGTTTGAGTTAAGCAACGTGATCACTGAGAAAATGAACTTTTTTTTCGATTTAAAGTTCCATTTAAGGATTGAGTAGGAGCCTGATACTCTAGGATCACTTGGCAGCATGATGTAAACTAATTAAATAAGGGTTAGTCTGAGTTAAGTTCTGACTCAACTGTACTTCTTAAAAAAACAGCACTTACAGGGCTTTTATATCTGACTAGAATGTTCCATTATTTATTAGCAAGAGCCTGCATGCATTAACGCTGCTGACTGTAATCTGTACACCGTATCCTCAAGTCTTACTCAACACAGCCTTTTCCAGAAAGAAGCCCGCAGGTAGTTCTCATCAGGTTTGGATTTTCACGTGACGACTGTGTCTTGACTCTGCTTGTGAGACAGAAAAATCGATATTTTTGCCTTGTTGAGAAAAGAGGATGTCCTCGACTTCAAACTGAATGTTTGCCATTAGTTTGCCGAGATGGAAACTCCAGTGGCGTGTGCCCACTCTGACAGATCAGTCTGGACTGTAGAATGTGTGTGAATGAGCTACTATGCCTGTATAGAGCTTTGTCATTTTTTGGTTTGCTACATTGTATGGCTTTTACTATTTCTGATGGAAAAAAAACACATTAAAAAGCAGTACAAATCAAAATGTATATCATGTTTTTCTTCGGCTCTCACCTTTAATTTCTATTTTCAGTTGAGAAAAATTGTAAAAAAAAAAAAAAAAAAAAAAAAAAAAAAAAAAATCAAAAAAGCTTGTCGTGTAAGTTTAACTAACTCAATGAATAACTTCAATATGTATTCTGACAGCGATTTAGCTTGATTAGCACCTGCATCAATACTTTAAACTGATTTTCATAAAACTTGGATTGGAGCCTGATGAAAAGGCAGATGCACTTAATAACATTACATTAGTAATTAGGACATCTGTGCCGCTCATTCAGAAAAAAATGTTTCCCAATCATATCCCATCAATTAACCTAAATACTTTGAGCAATAAAATACAAATACAACAAAACATAAGTAAAATGCAACTTTGGAAAATGGGCCCACCTACAGAGCGTGGGTCTAGGAGGAGTATCCTTATAGATGTGGGTGTTTTAGGTCCAGACATAATTTCAACTAATCTCTAAAAGCACTTATATGCATATGAATGCATATAAGTGCCTCTCCAAGTGTTTACCTGTAGGTAACCAAACTCACGCAGTTGTGTTTGACCAGTAATACTTATCTTGTCCTGTTGCGTTAGAGAGATAAAAGATATTTTACAGTTCTTAACTTCTGTCACAGAGCAGAGACTTTGACACTGGGCCTTGATTTATTCTGAGGTAACCTAAAGAGATTCAGTTAATACTGAAGTTGTAAAGTAACTGACAATGACAATTTCTTATAAATGATAAGAGGAAATAGCATAGTTTTTATGTCAAGACCTAGTTTCTACGACCTTGAAGTTTTAGCTGCCAAAATGACACTAAACCTTCACCATTAGTAATGAGAGGTCAGGCAACAGCCATAAATATGTGTTTGTAATGCATATGACTCAAACCATTTTAAAGGGTAAAGAACATTTTGATTTAGTTTGACCCAACTGTGATGTGAGCCTTTTTTTCTTCTTTCGAGTTTGATCACAAATGGCACAAATGTTCAACGTATATACTAAAACACTGAAATGCTTTTAGCAAACTTTGTGACTGCATTTAAAAAAGATATAGATATATTTACAAAGAAGTTGTGAGTTGTGTATAATTGTGTTCTAAGTAACAAATGTCTTCCCTATTGAAACCCGTAGCTCGCTCTGGCTTCTGCTGCTGGGATGGTTGGTGGTGCACTCTCATGACATCACTGCATTAGTCTATAAAAGTTAAAAACTGTTGTAATAAAATTTTATGGACAGCAATGTTCTGCGCCCTTACCAGCTTAATAAAACGACTTTAAAAAAAATGCAGACATTTCAAATAACCGGGCTGCAGGAATGTGACACTATAAAATGTTCTCAGTGCATTGTCATTCATTTTTATTCCAGTGATGTCATGACGTTGCTTTTCTCAAGTCCTAAAACAAAAAAAATAGACAATGGGAGTCTTGTAAATGGTATGGGTATAGTGGTGTTTTAAAAGAAATGAAATAAATATAAATGTATGAAATGTCACTCAATGAACAAAGCACATGTTATGAGACAACAGGACACACTTAATATTGAATAATCATCAATCCATACGAGCTCTAAGGTATTGGTTCCTCCAAGGAACTGCCTCCGTTCCTTGGAGGCAGTTCATTAAATTTGAAGACTGAAATGACTAAAGCTGCCATGAAGGCTCAGTATCTTTGGCTCATCAGATTGAAACTGGAATTCTTCCAGACAAACAGGGGCCGAAGCCTTTTAATTCGGTCTGGATGTCCTCATGTTTCACAGCTCAGCTGCCTGTTCTGCTGAGAGACTGCCCTCTGGTGGCAGGTGATGTGTACTGCAAGTAAAACAGTACAGCATTATGCGATCAGTTTCATATATGGACTTAAGGATCTATTAATATTCTGTTGTACCATAGAAGTGCCTGAGCCTGGCGGGTGTCCTTGTTATTCTTCGCTCTGAAAGCTTGAGTCCACCACTGATGTAACCATTTTGTATGCATTTTTTAAAACTAAATTGAAAGAAGTTAATGTTTTTGTGTTCTATCATAACAATACATTTTTTGTAGTGTGAAAATGATATAGCCGTTTTCATAATACTTTTATTTTCTAGTGCTATTGTATGTGGTGTAACATTCCAGCCCAGTGACAACCCTTCCGTACTTTCATACATTAAAAATTATACCAGATTAAAAAAGGCGCAAAAGTCAATATGCATAAACATGATATGGTTAGTGGATAAATCCTTAAACCAATGTAACAATGATTATTACCAGTCCAAGTTCAACCAGAGTACAACTTTGTACATTATAAATAAACCATGATTTTTAAGTGGATTTTTTTTTTCATGGAGTCAGTAAATTTCACTTTGTGTGTGTGAGGTAGCTGGTATTAGATTAAGGAAGGAGGCAGGACTGAACTGTGTCAGCAATACTTGGAGCTAATGGAACAGCAAATCAGACGTTTTCACGATGCTAAAAATTATGATTAATCTTATTGGGGAAAAAAAGGTTGCAACAGTAAAAATAATATAATGTAGTTAGTGCATGTATTCAATAATAGTTCTAGAAAACATATTTTAAAATGTAAAATATCTCCACAGAAGAAAATAAAATAGAGGTTTAGGTTTCCAAAAAGAAACAAATAGCAATACTCAGATCTCATTAGTTTATAGCAGCTCTTCGGAGCCAAGTACTGTGAAGGTTTCTGAACAGTAGATTCTGACTGCAGTCTGTGTGCAGGAGTTGTAATAATGTTTGTCCACTTGATGTCAGTGTTTCCTTTTGAGATGATGCAAAGCCACAGAGCCACAAATGCCACAAATCCAACGGCATTCATCACACTGACCTGTGTTTACTGTTTCTGTCTGATGTTTCTGGACATTAAACTGTACCTTGTTTTTTTTTTTTTCTTGGGCCTTATTCATTCCAGGTGTGAAGCTGATTCCAACCTGAGATTTAAAAATGTGCGTGCATTGTATGTGTATGTCAAATATGAAGTAGCAATTTTATATTGTCAGCATTACGGCCAACTGTCGCAAATGGCCCAAGTATTTCACATAAATATGTGCATTAAATGGTCACACCAAGCCATTTCTCTCTTCCTTCACTGTTCATGTACCTTTACAGCCAGAGAGAAAGAGAGAGAAAAAAAAGCTCTAGTTCATGGGAAAATGTAACGCCACCACTGGAAGTCCTGCGTAATGCTTCCTGAGAGGAGGATTACAATCTTTTCATCTTCCTTACACCATGGAATAGAGTTGTGACTCTGGAAGATGCTAATTTGTCCTCCACAGGGGGTCCACATGACAAGATGGGGAGAATAAGATGGTCCTATGGGGGCACAAAGGGTGGATGATGGGCAGATTATCCTTTTAATCTGCATTTGCTTCTGTGTCTGTTGTGTCCACTACAGCCTCCTCCAAATGTTTTCATATTCTGATCTTGGCTTTGTGGGCCAACAGCTGCTCTATGCTTGTGGATCAATTACTTCCAATCCGCTTGTGGTCATCTGATTATGGACCTATCACTGCATGGCTTTTGTAGCCATCTTACCTGGCTTAGTTTTTGTTTGCTTGGTTCCTAAAAAATCAGTTTTCTACAGTGTAAATTGAGTTTGAGTGAATATCTATAAAAGCAATATTTGTGCAGTGTGGGGAGCAGAGCAACAGGTGTCTGGTTTCCTGCTGAAGCCTGTTGCCCATTGTCACACATGGAAACATGTCACCATTTGGAGTGTCAGGCCTCCTGCCTCCAATGGATCCACAGAGAAGTCAGTTTACACTATGCCAGATGGAGTGTAACCCTTCAAAGCAGAAATGTATATACTGCACTGCATTCATGCAACTCAGATATGATACAGTATATGCAAAGAAATATAGAGTAAAATGGTGTAAAAGCAGACTATAGATTAATCAGTGCCCCTCTGCATCCTGTGTCAGGATGGTTTAGTGATTAGAAATGCCTGGTGCATGGCATGGATTTTCAAATCTTTACTAAATGATCTGAGAGTGGAGATTCTAAGCACTTGGAATGGGATCAGAATGGCTTCATACATTTTGCAGAGTAAGTGTCATGCTGCAAAGTGTCACATGAGCAGAGCACTCACACATTATCATGAACACGTTTTAGAACTTTTTCATGACTTTTCGAGGATCTATACATTTCCATTATCGAGAAGATGCAGATCTGCAACACAGTGCAGGAATTACCAATTGTATGCTTGAGTTCACACTGTTGCTTTTAAATAACATTATTTAAAAATTTCATCAGATACATTTATTTTTTATGGACTGTCAACTCAAAAATGACGGAAGAACAGGATGAAGAAAAAAAACATACATCATAGTAAATATAAAAACGTCATGCTTTGACTGACACACATACACATACATAGTATACACATTAAGTTACATCAACAATGGCAGAAAAAATATTTGTCCTGATGTTAAATTATGTGGTTTTTCCAGGCAGCTTACTGCAAAAGTTAATTTCATTCAACACAACAAGAATTTCAACGATTTAACATATTCCATGACTATTCCAAGCCTGAAAATCATATTTTGACATCCCTCCCTTTTCCAGGATTTCTATTAATGCAGAATACCTCTTAATGAGTGAGCTTTTATTGGTTCTTGCAGATTTCCGTTGATATTCCATCACTGTTATTTTCACACTACATGAGTTAAATCTGATTTAAAAATGGAGACTCAGACTCCATCGCTAACATTGACGTTCTGTCCCCTCACACTACCTGATCATTTGGTTCAGACCACCATTAGTTTTCCTTTCACCTTCAAACTGATGATAAGGCACAAAAAGAAATGATAAAAACATACAGAGAAACGTGTTTGTGCGCAGCGGCCCTCTTTAAGTGCACCTGTGTGTATTGGATGTTTGTAGCCTCTGCAACTCATGTAAGGAACTAACAAATGTGTGATATAAATACAGTATGCATCCTGTGTGTGCCTGGGGGAGTTTTGTGTTGGCGTGCACACACACAAACTGTATATGTGTATGTGTCTTCTGGAGTCTGGAGTGACTGTCCATCCTGTGACCGGTACGTGTGACTCACTCTTATTCCAAATGTTTCCATCTTGGCGCCTCAAAGGCAAAACCATCAGAGTGCTGTCACCATCTGGACAGTAAAGGCCCTCCTGGGCTGGCCGCCTCATGTCCCTGACTCAAAGACTTTAACTAAAAATACAACCTTCAGGATGTTATTACAAAAGCACCAATACATGACTGGCCTGGATGTTTCTGCTTCTGGCACTTGATCTTTCTGTCTCCTTTCCATAAATAATGAAGGTGAAATTGCTCACACACACATCATACAGTAGTAATAATGTTGTCACACTGTCTAATGGGCATGCAATGGCTTTGATGAAAGACCATTCCTGGAGAATGAATCGTACGGCTTTAGGAGGATTGTCATAGCTGCACTAATCAATATTTTATACTAACCAAACAAATGTGCTATGTGAATGCAGCAGCTTGTCGTGACACATCCACAGAGAATTACACACTCAGAAAAAACAGAGCCAAAAGGAGAAGGAATATTGAATTGAAAAAATTACTTCAATCAAATTTAATGCTCCATTGAGTAAGCAGTCCATAGGCTCCTGTTTGCTTACATCGTAGCACAACGTTATAAGGCCCCTTGAAAAATTGAATCATCCTATATTTAGAAACAAAAGCACCAATCCTATCTCGAGCTAAAAAGGGGAAGCACTATGTCCTGTATTTCCCGTATTATGAGAGTCAAAGAAATAGTAAGAAAAAGTGCTATCAGAAAATGAAAAAAACAAAACAAAACAGGGCACTTTTTTATGAAAATTTACAGTAAACTTGTTCCCAGGCCGAAGATAAAGAATACGCTTATCCCATTGGTCAAGGTTCTGTTGCTCTTGGAGAAGACAGCGGAGGACAGCAAGCGTTAAGCGTTAAGTTAAACAGGACAGGTTTCTGTGTAAGTAAAACTTTACTTTATTCAGTTAATGTTGTTATTCTGTAATAAAGTGAATAAATGGATAATAATTTGTTTTCTATGTGTTGATGTCAGTCAAAAATATGCATTTAATTCAATTCAGGTTCGAGTAAATGTTTTTACTCACAAAAAAAGGAGCTAAAATACTACACCACGCCAAGAAGGGTGAAGGCCAGCCTTGCCAGTGAGGCGTCCCTTATTTATTTTTCAGGGAGTTGGCAACCCTAAGGCAAAGTGACTGTATAAACTGCCTAAAGAAGAACAACCCATTTGTTTGATTGCCATTTTGAGGCCTATAGTGTGGCATTTGGTCTGATGCCTTCTTGTATTGTTCACATTTGCATGCTGGTATAATGTGCTTTCACAGTGGAGTCACTTTTCACTCCTGGGGGCTGAATCCACTTCTTTAATACAATCTATGTGCGGTCCTGACTGCAAACCAAATATGATTACTAAAGAGGACTGAGTATGATTGGGGTAATTAAGCCCCTCCCCCGTCTTGTCACTGGGTACATGTTGAGCATGTGCCGGTAAAAATAGCACACCAGAGACAGGGCAAAGGTCAGCCTGAATAGAGCTTCACAGTAGTTGGATGAGACACACTGGTCCTCCTCTGTCCAAATGAGGACTGAAATGGTCAGGAGAAAGAAAACCACCTGATGTTTCCAATAGAAGGACACCCATTAGCATAATGGACACACCTGTTCCATGGCTGTTTTATTTTCACATGCTTTTTTCTAAACCTCAGTTGGGTTTTTAAGAAGTTCAACCTTATCACAGCAATAAAAGAAGCAGTAGGTCTGGTGCCATGACCTTGTTCCAATGGACCCAATAGCTTAAACTTAAACCAAGAGCTCTCTTGTGTGTTTAGTTTAAAATCCTTGGACATATGAACACACAGAAAATGGTGAACTGGTTTGTGTTTTTGGCAGTTTGAACCCTGTAGTATTGCATGTTTGACAAATTCTCTTCTTCTTGTATCTTGACTGCCATTGTTAACTTCGGAGAAGCCAGGTTTCCCACAGAGAACCTTACAAAGCTGAAACTTGGAAAAAGGCCCTTGGGTATGAATCATAAATTTGGTACTTTATACAGCTCGTTTTATCCAACATAGAGTGGCCTCTCTCCAGCAGCATGGGAAAATGCGCACCAAAAACTTCACACAGCTACAACATGGTAAACCCATTTCGTAAAAGTAATGCCTTGGAAAAAACACTGTACCTCTGAAGGGGGATTACTAATTGAGACTGTTTGTAGGAAAAGATAATTTCATGCAACTCTGGAAATGGATTGTTTGTTTGTGTTCAAGGAGGAATGAGCAGGACTCCTCCTCCTGATGGGTTTTATGGCAGCACTGATGGCTCCAGCGAAGAAAGACAGCAGGCAGAGATGGATGCGACACTGAAACATGAGCCAGCGCTTATCCCAAGCTGTTGTGAATGTATGCTGTGCTCCTTAACAGAAGCCCAGTGCAAAATTTCCAGATACTCTACAACCTTCCTAAACGCCAACATGCTCAAGCAGACAGGTGTTAAAAATTACAAACAATCTGTGCAGTGTGTCACATTGAACCCATCATGCTTTGTGTACAAATTCCCTCAAAGCTCCTCAGGCTCCTATCACCAATCCAGGAGCCCCAATCCCGATCACAGCCCCAGCCCTCACCCCACTCCCCCACAACCAATCAACACATCCCAGAGCCCTGTAACAGATGGCCGCAGGGGTCAGCAGGGGTTAGCTGGGGCACGGAGGGGGTTGACTAAGGTTAGGCCGGGGCACAGGGGTGTTTGGGATTGTTGTGACATGGCCTGTCTGCTTGTCAGTATGCAGGTGGATGAGTAGCATGTGGCCATGTGGCCTCCAGAGTCAGGGCTTTGATTGTAGGTCAAGAAGCCGGGATGGAGGGATTCAGTAGTCATCCCAGACCAACCCCAAAAATCTCTGTGTTCGGCTTACTCAGCACCCCCTCGCACCTGCTCTGGAAAAGTGCAGTGTTAAGTTGTGGAGGGGGGAATGGCCAAAGTAAACACAGGGCACAAGAAGGACTGATGAGCCCGGGCTGTGTGGAACCATGATTAATATGTGCTGATTAACCCCCAAGACCTTTGACCTTCATGGTTTATTGAAGGTGTGTTTTAACTTGTTTGTTTGATTTTTTTTTTTTCTTCTGAATTTAATTATTGTTCGTCAGTGTAGAAATGCGGCTCAAGCATGCTGAGAGACAAAAATCTCTTTGGCCTGATTAGGACAAGAAATGAAGAAGAAGAATTTCTCAAACATGTTCAGACACCCATACTGCAACTTTGCCCGTTTGATTCATTAGTTCATCACTTGGGTCTAAAAATATGTTGGACTATTGGATTGATTACCCTGATATGAGGTACAGACATTAATTTCCTCCAGAGCATGAATCCTTCTGTCTTTGGTGATCCCCTGACTTTTCCCCTAAAAACCAACCACACATTGAGTCCTTCTTCTGCTATTAAAGACAAACCAATATGGCATGGTTGGCTAATTGGCATATAAGACTTACACTGATTTTAAAGGCAGGAAGTTCTCTGTTCAGCAATATGGTAGTAAATATAATGAAATTAGACCTTTTCTATGTGGATAGGCACCTATTTTGGAATTATATGAAATTAGTTAAAGTAAGCTGCCTTTGAAGTTACTTCAAAGGCAGCTTACTTTAACATATGACTTGATTGAAGATTTTTCTTAAATATTCTATATATATATATGTATATATATATATACATATATATATATATATATAAACTTATTTGTATATGTTTTTCAAAATGCATACAGATTCATTATTACTATTATTATTTTATTGGTGAACCTTGTAGAATTTGTATCACTTATCTATTTATCAGTTGGACCCAGCTGCATTGATTGAAAGTGTAATTTCTAATCAGTTAACATTTAAATACATAAAGCCCTTTGTGTCTTTTCTGTGTCTTTGTGAGAAAAAAACAAAAAGGAAAATTAAAATAACCACAAACTATATTTTTACTTATTTATTTATTTATTTATTTATTT
>JAOWBC010000002.1:3326370-3355184 GCA_028566105.1 Hypoplectrus providencianus
TGTGTCTGATGATGGTTAGCACGATAGATAAAATATGTATTTCAGATTAGTCCAACACTCATGCTTTTCTTGATTTCTTTTCTCCTCTTCTTTTTTTTTTTATTTTTTAAAAGCATGTTGTTGTTAAAAACAAGATCACTGTAAGTCGTTGCTTAGAACATTTCTATCTTGAGTTTGTTACATAAATGCTATCTTGCCACCTAGTACTGTTGACAGTGGATTTGATGCTCTGTTTTTTTGAGTCAGCAAAAGGCAGTTCTATTAAAAGCTCCTGCTCAGTGACCCTTTGTAAAGCCATAGCTTTGGCAGCCTGCCCAACACACAAAACATAGAAGGGAAAGTACTTGTCTTAAGGAGGAAAGCACAACACAGAAGGTATGTTGTGCTTGAGTGCCATGCCACTGGAACAGAGGAGTTTGATTCTAAAAATACCTGCCTCCCACCACACTCGCACTCCCAACACGCAAGAGCCTTTGCACTGGAAGACCTAACAGCTTGATGGCAATTACTGCAAAATTGCTCTTATTTTCTCTAAGTCTTCATAATTTCCAGTCAACTTGTAATTCATCAGTTCGTGTGTGTTTGCATCAAGTGAGCCGGCGGAGGAAATGGGTAACGCCCTGCCTCTATTTAAAGTCTCAACTATTCCAGGTAGGCCCTGAAACTTGACTTACTCCATGCCAAACATTTACCAAAAGTCTCTGCCTGACACCTGTGACCAAGTCATGCGAAAGCAATTAGTGAAAACCAAACACAGACATTTCATGTGTAAGTGAGGCCACCCAAACCCATCAGTTATACAGGAATAAGCAGTAAAACCATTACACGAACATTAAAATTCACTCAGAGTAAATTCAGTTATTTTTTTTACTTAACTTACATTAGCGTGTGGTGTAGGGGTAGGCATAGAAAGCCTGTATGTGTGTGCTTAGTTTTCACAGAACAAAGGGCTCTAACAGTCATTTAGTGTGGCTTAGGTTTTGGTGGATACATGTCAACTATGTATCACACTTTATACCATTGACATCTAACATTGTCCTACTAGCAAGGACTGCATTGGAAGCATGTGACAGTGGTTTGACCCCATCCAGGTGGTTTGCATTTAGAGGGGAATCTATTTATAGGCCAGTTAAATATGAACCAGGTGTTGTCAAAAAGCCTGAGCAAAGTTGGCCCACTCTCTAGTGTCATGAGCAACATACTTAGAATACACAAGCAAGGCACGAACAGCCACCATGGCTTAACTGTAAAAAGCACCGGACTGCCACAAACCCTTACTGCGCAAGCACAAAGTAGAGCAATTTTATTGAGAAAAGATATTTTTAAAGCAGTATGGTGTTCTTTTCACTTAAGGGAACAGTTTGTCATTTAGAGAAACAAATATATTCACATTTTGGTACTTAGTTAGCCACCATTGGAATTTAAATTCAGCCAGTGAACATGCCCAGTGCTGGGGGTCTGGCAACTTTCTACTGCTGGTTAGACCACCAGTCTGGCACTGGGGTTTGAGCTGGCTTAACTGGAGTTGCTACAGCTGTTGACCAAAGTTCTGTGTCCAGAGCGGCCGACAAATTTTTGTCTCATTTGTGGTTTGATAAACCGAGTGAGAAGAACCAGAGTGGGGCAACAAATAGCCAGACCAGCCAATGCAATGTACCTAACTTTACACTGAAATAAGATTTTACTCAGTTCATACAGAAAAATGCTTTGGTCAATGATGTTTGTGGCCACTACAAATACTACAAAACAAATAAAACACTGTGTATTCGTGTGAGGCAGCCCAGCACTGTTATTCATAGGAACAGAAGAGTAGAACTAAAAAGAACTCAAATTAAACATTGTACGTGAATTTACACGTTAGCATGGTGACTGCCAGGACCAGCACACGTAGTAAAATGGATTGAAATTGAAATTTAAAAATAAATTTGTTCTCCAATGGATTACAGTTTTGCAAAATGGAAGCAATTAATGAAAAAGGATTCATGTGTAGTGTATTTGAATGCCTTATTACTGTCACTGAGTATAAATGATTGTATCACTTCCAATTACATTCTAACATATCAACTGATCATAGAGGAGCTACCGATGGTAAAAGGGATCTAGGCAACCAAAGAAAAAGCACTGTTAGCTTGAATGCAATTGCAGCATTCTTTTGGCTTGAATGGTGGAAACATTAGTAATAATTTAAGTACACAACTAAACAAAGTATGAAATGCAAATGCAGAAATGTTTCAGATTATGCAAATACCTCTCTTATGGAAAAAATAAACAAATATGTTTTGTTCCTCTGAAAAACTGCTGTTAAGGCTGTCGCGTATCTCCGGTTACTGAACAGATATGCTGTTAATGTCTACCTCAAGATAGAATGAGGCGTAACTGTATATTAAACTTCTGTATGAGTGGCAAATGACCTGTTTAGAGCTTTGTTGCAAAACTAATTAAAATGGTGGTTACATGCTAATGAGAAATCAGCTACCCATTAAGGCAGGCCATGTGGTGCACACAGAGTTTTTGCAGTGAGACAGAGTTAATGTCAATAGTTTTTCATACAAGCTATTGTGTATTTTTTTTTATATTTTGTTCATCTAGTTAAAATGACATACTTGTGAAATACAAGGACACAAATAACAAATTCTGGCTGCATATGTACTTTTGTGGTTCAGAAGCATCCACATACTGAGAAGAAGGCACCAAAGCTGCATTTTTCTGTGAAAGGTGGATTACAAATCAAATGTATTATTATTCCCGGCCTAGTTCAAGCTTTAGCAGACATACTCTAAACAGACTTAGAGAACTGCCTACCTTTGATCCAAGGAAATAAAGGCAATGCCACAGATGACCACAGATGCCATGCAGTTGGCTGTCCTCTGGTTATAGTCTTTCACAACTCTTCATGGCTGCCAACCCACAGGGCTCTGCCTACTTCCATTCTCCACTCCATCACTTTAAATCTGATCCTCTGAGTCCTGATTCAAAACACGTATTGGTCAGTAGTCTGGGTTTTGGTCCACCACAGTCAAACACAATCCCTCTCCTGCTGGTGTTCTGCCCCAGTGGTAGACAGGAAAAGGAAAAGAGGGACAAAATGTCAAAAATGAATATAAAAAAGACACATGTGGACTCCTAGCAACTTTTAAAGATTTTTGTTTAGTTCCTCAAGAACAGGTTTTGGAACTGGACTTACTGCACATGCAACATTCTCTGTATTGTTTTCTTTTACAAACCACATGTCTGATCCCCATCCATGATGGCAGAAAGTCCATTCCATGTTTTCACAGCGCTGCTATTCTTGTTTTTTTAGGTTAGATATCTATTTAAAATTCTTGGGAATGTCCCTCCTGACAAACTATGTTAAGATGAAGGACTGAGATTTGGAAAGCAGCAGAACATTGGATTATTGTCAGTACTTTCTGATACTTCAGTGTTGTAGCCTTCTTAAAATTGGAAAATTTAAGAGCCACTACAAAAACATTTTACAAAGATATAAATCTAAACTACTTTGAAATGTACACTATTATGAATACACTGCTAATACATGGTCATTTACATGAACCTAATTTGATCTCTATACTCTGGACTTTTCAGTTTGATCTGGATGAAAGTTACAGAAGTGAAAATGTCCAAGAATTAAGGTCTGTGTCAGAAAGCCGAAGCCTTTTCAGGTTGTTATCATCATCGGTGAACAAAAATTTGGGAAACCTAGAGCAGATAGCACCCCAAAAACAAAAATAAAATAATTTTAAAAAAAGATCTAATTGGCTCAACACCTACAGGGACTGACTACAATCCTTAGATCTGGAAATGGTAACTAGTTTTTGATAGTTTTGATGCTCTTCACATTGACTTTACATTTATTTAGCTCAGGTGGTGCCACGGATGTCTGGGTGTTGTACCTAGGCACCGTCCCTAATGGTAGAGAAGAGTGTGCCCTCATAATTTCAATTTGAAAACCGATATTTCATTAATCAGATCCGATCAAATCAATCAGATCATACCTACACAATCTAACAAAATGGGGCCATGGCATTATTCCATTTCTTTGTTTATCCAAAGGCCAAACAGAACTTACATTTCGTCTTTCGCAAATCTTATCTGTCTCTGAAGGTAAACATAACCATTCCTCAACTTCAGAAAGGTCATACTGTGAAACATTTTACTTTTTATGAAGCACATCGGCATTTCATGGATTCTAGTCCGAATACTTGGACAACTAGGCAGTTAAACCAATGGGAATGCAGAACAATGACTTGTCCCAACCAAAACACAAAACAAGTCAGATTTACTGCAGCACTGGGGAATAAATTTGGAATGAGTAAGTGTATGTAGTATTCAAATGGGTGAAACACACTTGTTTTGTTCTAAACAGCATAAATGTGCTGTATTTTGGAGAGAGAGCACAGTGTTCCCCAGTTGCTCAAAAGATGTAGACAATCTCATTCTAGAGTACCAACCTGGAGCCTATACAGTATAGGAAACTTCCATGCGAGTACATTCCTTACTGCCATGTGCAGTTTAATTTGCTGTTGAAATGCGTGCTATTGCATCTATCAACACAGATATTCATCAGTTCTGTTTATACATTTTGGGTGGTGCGAGCTGCAGACGAGGAAATGGTAAGAATTCTGTTCATTTAACAGTATTTTTCACCTCAAAGCATTCTCTGTCAGTGCCCCAGTCAGCTCTGATTTCCTCGGTTTGGCTGCGCCAGGTTCAGCTCCAGTGCTTTTAAGGCGTGCTGGTCTTACGTCTGTGGCATCTGTTGAGGAATGTGATGAATGCTGTCTGTGCCATTCTGACAGCGCTATACTTGCATGATTTGCACCCAGACAATCTGCTCCACCCTGATGTTTGGGATTTAGGATGATGTTTATACATAGATGTTAGAAATGTTTGAAGTGCCAATTCAGACAAGTAATACTCAGCATCTGACATTTCCTTCACTAAAACACTGACAAAAAATAACGGTGATTAAATTATTCCTAACTGAAAAACCAAGTAGGAATGTATATAGTTAGGAAGAAACTGAGCATCAACCACAAGACATATCTGTAGGTGAGTGATGTGAACCTCTTTTCACATGAGAAGTCAACCATGCAACTGCTATTACAGGTGCACCGCATACACAAGTTTCCGAGCCAAACTATGTATATGTGTGACAAGAGCAACAGACATACATCATGATGGGAGTTCATGTTATCTGATGGAAAAATCTCTGTGTAATTCAAGCCTGAGTGAATCTGCAGCAGGACTGAAGGCATTGCATCAGCATCTATTGTGTCATGAACTGTACTTTGTTTTTCATATTTCTATGTTTCTATGACACGGTTGTTTGAAATACACAGAGAATTAACGGAGTCCTGCAGAAAGTACCTGGAGGAAATAAACAAAACAAGTGCCAAGTGGTTTAGAACATAGCTCTTTGCAAACCGCTCTTTGGTCACAACAGCTCAAATGTCTGTTTTTGGATATGATTGTAAGCTCAGGTCAAGTGTTGGGTTTGGTAGTAAGGTAACTTGTGTATATATCTGCAAGTCAACATAATCTGATGGAATCTGACTAACTATCTGTCTATCTATCTATCAGCAATGTGGCATGAGTTAAAGAAAAGTACCTAAAAAATCGTATCAGTGCACCACAATAAGGATTAACTACTTAAATATATCAAGCCTGTTTATTGGGGCTGATACTGATGCTGCTTTTATTGCTTATATTTACCTTAGATAAAAAGAAGCTAACATCAACCATATGAAAAAAAAAAAGCATACTGTCTCTTCCTCAACAAATTGAATGCTGTTGTTTTGTTTCCATCGTTTGCTTTAGTTGTTTTCACCATGTTATATGCAGACAGACAGATCTGTCCAATATATACAGGTTGGTGAGTTTTAGAGAGCTAGCAAGTTACCTAATGAAAGTAACTTTGAAAATCAATGCCAGAATTGTTGTCTGTTTAACACAACAAAGTTTTTATGCATACTTTTAAACAAATTATGCCATAAGACTTAATATTTTAAATTATATTTCCTTCCAAATTGTGCAATATTCTGAAAATTCCGAAGTTCAACTACTTTTAATGAATTTCTAAAAAAAATTTCAACCCTTTACAACCCATTGGAATGACAAGAGGCATTGGCATTTTAAGCATGGTGCCAATAGGTAAAAGTAAAAGCAAACACGACTTGGGACTTCCACCAGCAGTCACAGCGGTTATTTCAGAAAGAAATGTCTGCTTAGATGGTTTTGCTTACACTGGAGAGCATTGTGCAACTTATGTGTCAGCAACTTAAAGCACATGACCTTCTATTAAAAGGGCACAATTTCGTGATGCTTAATCCCTATGGATAAACCACGACCTCATTGTATTTCTGCCTGAGGATTTTAATCCAATAAATTTGCCCACAAGAAAGCTATTGTAAGGAAATGAGTTGTGGAGGAGAACGGGTGGCTGTCAAAAACCACAGTACATTTAATAATGAGAAGTCTCTCCGTGTTTCTGAACTCTGGTGTATGTTAAACATGACTTGGCTTTATAATTAAAATGAAGGAGAAGAATAGTGTCAATAGCAATATAAAGCTGCAGAGAACGCAAAGCCTGCTTTAAGACCTACAGGCCATATTTTCAACTGAAGTTAATTACGCCAGTGGCTGTCACAGAATTGTGCTTATTAAGTTTGTTGAATGCACTGCAGAGTTCAGCTAGAGTACACTTGACTAGGTTGATTTTGGAAAGCAGTCACTTTCTAGAGCACTGAACATTAAATTATGTACGTACATTTTTATGATGTCAATTCAAAGTTCCTCATAATATTTCCCACTGGACTTGTTGCTGTGGTGGTAAATGTGCAGCTGTTATGAACAAAACAACTCCTTACTGTCCGTTATTACAAAAGCACTACAGATGGTGAACAATGCATAATAAATAGACTTGATGACATTCTTGGTCATTAATTAAAATGTCATAATTTCATTTATTTGGTTTGACAACATTGTTTTTCCTCCTGTTTCCAGAGGATTTACATTCTGAGGCATGGCAGTGAACACACCTGTTGACTATCTTTCACCAAAGTAGGCACATCTTTTCTGAAATCCTGACATGACAGGAGCTTGTACCATGGGCAACATTAAAGACTAGATAAAAGTTGTGTGACGTCACCCAATAGTTGGTGGACTAATGCTTTAAAGCAGCATCTTTGGCCTTTTGGCAGCTACCATTA
The DNA here is from genome assembly GCA_028566105.1 of Hypoplectrus providencianus. Classification (NCBI taxonomy): domain Eukaryota; kingdom Metazoa; phylum Chordata; class Actinopteri; order Perciformes; family Serranidae; genus Hypoplectrus; species Hypoplectrus providencianus. The sequence goes on from JAOWBC010000002.1 coordinate 3,333,582, forward strand.
GCATGGCATTCATAACATGGCTCACTAGCTAGCTTGCTACAAAGATGCATCCATTATTGTTGATTGTGATATTAAATGATATATAAAAATTGGCTAGTAAAAAGTACTGAACATTTTTAAAAAATTCACTAAAAGAACATCATGCTGTACTAAATAAGGCTTGAAACCACAAATCATAATGAAAATGTTTACCAAGTTAACAAATCACCCTTTTTCACCACATAATCTTCCCACATTAACCTCCAGAGGGTGCTGTTTCTTCTGGTGGTAATTTGAGGAGACAAAGCATGTGGAAAACCTGAGAGATGGCTTCTGTTAAATGTCATAGTCAATGATTTGTTTTAGTACAGTGACAATGACAGCTACTTAGAATAATAAAGAACGTATGGGTTCCATTGGTTGCCAAGAGAAAATGCTTCTGCATTTCAGAGGGGTGCATGAGGGGGTTAAGACTTCTTGTCCCAGAGGCCTCTGCCTTTGGACCTAGCCCAAAACTGGCTCTTTCCAGAGGGTGTGTAGACTTTAAGGGCAAGACAAGAGTCAAAAAGGAACAATTTACAGCGGCAAAAGCATGGAAATATTTCAAATATAAGGCCAACGCTGGTCCATATGGTGTCATAATTCACAAAATATGAGTATCTATTTGACATTTATTTAATTTTTTTATTTATTTATGTTAACATGAAATTAGTTCTGCATAAAAGGTTACAATTTTTAATGCCTTTGGCTGCAGTGAAGTTCCAAAAATCATCTCACATAAGTCATAAATAAGACCAGTTATTGCCCTCCTGACAAAAAAATGTTTTGTTGTGAATAAATGGTATGAAACTTGACTTGATGCAGTTTAATTGCTATTGTTATTTTTTTCGCTAATCATACTACACATATGTAAAACAGCTGGACTACTTCATCATATCAGTATGTCATACAAGCCCCACAACATTACTTAGTGAGTGCATATATGTACATACAACACACACAAGTCAGTAGAAATATGGGTTTAGAGGAATTGGAAAAGCACCTGCAAAAACCTACAAGAAAACAATGACAACATTCACACTCCACACAGAAAATGACTGGGAAATAGGAACAGATACCTGCAATTACAATGTTTTCTTTCTTTAATGGAGCTTCATTATGAAGTGTTGATGCTTCCTTTACTCACACACACATTCTGACGAGAGCGGTGACCAATATATTTACGATTGTACAGTGTAATATCTAGCTCCCGGTGGAGTGTTTACAAAAGGCAGGAAATTACATGAGTTTGTGTGGGTTCCCACGCTGACTGGGTGGCAGTCACAACAGCAGCAATGGGCAATGGGAGCTCTGGAGCTCACAGGTTCATAGCCTTTTCACTCAATTTGTCAATTTTTATGCAGGTAAATTCCCACTTTGCTTAACTTTAGTTTCATGTTTAGGTGAAAATTGCTGGCTCCGTTTTTAGCTGTTGCAAAATACAAGGTCTGTTTATGATTGGACTAAAAGGGGTTTGTCGGACTAGAATGATTCACATAGTTCTGTATTAAGTGAGAATCGCCAGTGTATTTCATCATTATTATTATTATTCTTTAGAGAATTGGCGCTGCACTGCCCTTCGTAATTTTTATTTATTGGGGAAATCCATCATAATCTCATTTTGGGATCTCTGAAAGTGAACCCATGATTTAGAACAAAAAGAAGGCTTCCTCTGGACAACATGACAAATTAATGACGCGTCTGCAGTTACTTTCATCTCCATTGGCAGTGCTGTGAATATTTCATCCACTTGTGCAAGCTCTTGGAATACACTGGCAATGCTAACTTATAGGACACTCTGCCTCTTTTTCAGTCAGTTCTGGTTGGCATCCACTACAGACAGCTTGGCCAGGGGCTTGAGAAGCCAGTCCAAAAGGCCCCTGCCATGTTTACTGTACTGCACAAGCCTCGGCACGGCACAACATGGGTGGCCCTGCTACGCAGTCGCTTTCAGTCTCAGTGAAAATGCGGCAGTATTATGGAAACACCGCACCCGTCTGGCTCAGGTTTTACCCTGCACATAACAAGTCAGTCCTTCTATCCTGCACATTAACTATATGGCTACCCTTCAGTGGAGGTTTGCCCTTGTTCCTATACATGACTGTTGATGTGTAAGCCAAGGAGAATGGAAAGAAGACAAGTGTGTCCGAAAAACAAGATAATAAAAATTAGTTGCACTGGTTTATTTCCAAGAATGGTTGGATGGATGAATAAACAAAACTGTAGAATCTAAGTTCAGTTCAAGACTTGTCTTAGGATGGATGAACAGCAATTGTCCATTCTGACTTCAGGGTAAAGCGCTGTTATCCGAGACCACAACTCATCAACCTCTTACGCAAAGGTCAGACACCCAAGAAGTGCCAATTATTGTGTAACTGTTCCTCAATTAAAGATGCTTGCCCTTTGGTGGCCTTAACAGCACCTCAACAAAACAATGTGTCCTATAGTCTTTGCTCAGTGTTCCTATCACCATGCATTTTGCATGTGTGCCCAAGGAAGTATTTGCATTATAAATGTGACATGCTAGCCTACAATGACGCACAGCATAGCATATGGTATGCCTCCAGTCTGAATAGTGCTGCAGCATTCCACATGGACTTCAGTCAGAGCATTTCTGCAAATAGCCAGTAGTCCTCAGTGAACCCAGTGCACCACAGAGGTTTGACTATTTTTACAAAAGGTCAATTCAGGTAATTGATCTGATGCCATTGAGAAGCTTTCTTGCATATTATCAGTCTTGTTTTTCAGAAACTCCATGTGAGGCACCACATGAGTGGTTTCCATGCTAGGTTCCAGAGCTACCCTAAGAACAACATTGATTTTTCGACGTTATTGCCCAAATATTGGGGTTGTGCTGGGTCATTTCCAGGCTCTGATCTTCAATGAATTCCTCTTATTTAACCAGGTTTTCTTCAGACCTAGTCCATACCATCTTAAAACCATTGTGATGTTTACAGTTTCTTTTTTAAGTATATTAAAGTTTGTGGGCGTGGCATGGCGGGGAACTTTGAGTACTTGCCATGAAACGGAAGCTGTTTTAACTTCAGTATACACGATCCAATGTGACCCACATTTCTCATGTGTGATCTCAGTCCAAACCTGAACAACATCAACATGTCAATATTCACACATAGTCATAGCGCCACTCCGGTGGTAACACTAAGATACTTTTTATACTTTTATGTTGTGCTCCAAGCCACAAGATCCACTACAAAATTGGTACTTCAGACATAGAGAATGCTACTAAAAGTGAGAAACCCAGGATTACATGCCAGCGTCCGGTGGTTGTGGAAAAGTGTGTCTAAGTCGGCTGAGACCCACAGGCACCCCAACATGCGTGCAGATGCAAGGACCCGTTAAATGGCGTTGCAGCTTTAATTTTTTTCACTTGTATTTAATTTTAGTGTCACAGCAGTTGGCTTAAAATCACAGACAAACACTCAAATATACACATGCACACACACACACTGTTTGGGATTGCCAGTGTTCCTTGCACCATTAAGTATCCACGGGTGAGGATGACTCACAGGCATTTGATTTGTTTTAAGTGTCCACTACAGCAGCAGATCCAAAGCCTTGCAAAATGTGACCAACTGCTGAGCTGCTCCCTCATCCGCTCTGCCCTGTTTTTACAAGGGCTCAAAACTTTCACTGACTTTGCACCCATCCTGTGACGGGTCACGGGTCGGTGTAATTCAGCATGTGCGTTCACATGGTAGTTGTTCAATTTTCCTCTCCCTTTCATGTGCTTCTCTGTGTGGCACTTGCCGTTACTGCCGTTTTCCAAGATAACAACTGTCAAACAAGACTAATTATATTGGGAGGGGAGGGGAGGGGGTGTCCACATGCCGGTGGGGAGAAAAAACGACTGATGTGATTAATGGTACAGTAATGGAAAAGTAAGTTCCTACAGTGCCAAAAATGTTTAATGAATTGGAACTGAACAAGAAAGGGAAAGTGAGGTGGGAACAGAGAGAGAAAAATTGGGAAAACAAATGAAGGATGAAAGATGGGTTTTCAGAAGACGAACAAAGACAAAGGAGCATGGTAGTGAGGTAGAGCTGTAAAAATAGATGAGAAATTGTGACTATAAAAGGGCAGGAGAAAAGCCATGATAACTGTGGCACTGATGATAATGTGGTGTATCCAGGATTTGTTCAAGGACTTCAGCACATTCAGTGTTGCTTATTCATTCTCTGACAAAGAAATCTGTGTCTTATCAGTTTCACATATTCGGAAAGATTGCAACTTCCTGAACAAATAAACATATGCCATCAAACAACAAATATAAATCTATAGATTATAATCTATGTTTACTGATGGAAAAAACGCTCTACAAAGAATGACATCTAAGAAATCTGTCAATAGGCTGGTAGATTAGCACTTTCACCTCAAAGCAAGTGGGTCCAGTGGGTTCTTTCTGGGTCCTCTTTCTTCCTCCCACAATCCAAAAACATGAAGCTAAGGTCTAATTAATGACTCGAATATGCCCATAGGAGTGAATGAGATTGTGAATGGACATAGACACTGTTTTCCAGCCATCTCCCTGTCCCTGTTGCCCTACTCCCCTTGTTCCACCACACGTTACATTTCATCCTTTCCTTGGCCAACTCCTATAACCTCCCTATCCATACACCCTGTGCTCCCCCACATTCTGTAGAAATGTACAGTGCCATATCTTAAACTTTTCATCATGCACTTTCCTACACATTCCATAAATCTTTGATATTTTCCTGTGCGGAGGTTAGACCAGTTACGATAAGTCAAATGTTGTCTTCTCATTTCATGTGTTGACTGGTTGCATCTGTAATGGTGTTCTTACATAGATTTAGTGATGGATTTAAGATATATCCACCCAAGGGTGTGTACAAACATTTTGATTGAGCAAGAAATTAAGAATAAATGTTTTCCCACTCTCGGAAAGATGCTTTATCTGAGGCTACGTATAAAACCACCTTTTTTTATGCGCAGAATGAGAATAAATATCTGGAAAAGTGCAGCCAAACAAATCGGCTGATTATAGATCATTTGTGAACACACTGGGACAAGGTTATTGATTCCCACAGGATTTTAAGCTCCAAGGACGAGGAAGGATTCCAAGCCAAAATCAAGACTGTTGCTGACTGCATATTATCATTACGCTGAAATTACAGTCATTTGAAAGAATATTGAATAATATTGACTCTCTGTCATGTGGTCACGTTGAAGGCTAAACAGATGCGAGCAGGGAGCCTGGAAAATTTGGAAAATAGCTCTGCTTACATCAGCAGCACTGGGGAGTGATGTTGGCTAACAAGCTACTCCCATGCACAGTTTGTTTACACAGACGACACCCAGATCAGAGTCTCTCCTTCTCATTACATGAAATATGCAGTGGGGGAAAATGTCATGAGTTGTATTCAATCTGCTGAGTGTGACAAGGCAACAAAGATCAGCGTGACAGAGAGTAATGATGACGAACCACAGTGTGTAGAGATTATTATTGACAATAACAACACTAATTACATCGAAGATCGAGCGCTCTGTCAGTGCTTATGGCCATTCCCATCCAATTCTATTTAAAGCACATTATTAGCCCTGATCAGTATATTTTATATTGAGAAGGAGTGTAATTCCATACAATTATTTTGACAAAATCTTGTGTCCAAATGTGAATAATAATTCAAGAACAAGAAAAAAAAATAAACCAAAAGGTAAAATGAGCTTAGCTAAACAGTGATGTTCTGTGCACAGTATTAAGCTTTTGTCAAAGAAATACACCATCATCAGAGGAACTGTCCGAACAGTGCAAAGAAGTTACAAACTGGACTGCAGTGGCTGCCGACATTCTTCAATTAAAATGTTTTATGATGTGACAACATTGTGGTTATACAATGGCTAGGTTTTGACACATAATCCACTTGGTCTGAAGTAGTGAATTTTCTCTAAACGTAACTATCATGCCATCAGACTAGTTGGGCATTGGGCAGTCAATTTATGTAAAGTCAAGTCTTTATAGAAGATATAATTATTTATTTAGTGCTGTGCATAATAATACATGGACATTTTAAGCAGCAGCCGAACTAGTCCAGTCCCTTCAGCCCTGTCCACCAGATTCTCCCCTGGGTCTGTGTTCTGCCAACTGGGTCACCCTGTGATTGTAACAAACAACCATAAACTTGTATTTGTGAAAGTGGTTGTCCTTACTATGGCAAAGAGTAGCCTCACTCTAGCAGGAAGTGAATGTAGTCACCCACAAAAAAGTCTACCTAACTCTGCCTCTTCCTGCTATCAAAAGTTGCCTCTGAAAAAGCTCCAAGCAACCTATTCCTCTGAAGGAAAAGTAAGTAAAGCCCATATATTCATCACCACTATGAGTCTCTGAGGACCAGTATAACATGCAGAGGTCTTTGAAGTGCTATTACTGGTGCTAGTAAGCTTTTCCACTGGCACTGTTTATGATTAATATTAGCACATGCACAAGGAAGCCCAAAGGAAGTGTATGTATGTTTTTGGCTGTCTATACTTTACCTGAAATGCACCAGATGTAGTGTAAAATTGTCCTAATGGCCTTGTTTTGGGTTGTATTAAAATTGGGTTGCAATCCCAATGTAGGCACAATCAAGATACCAGATCAAAGACCCATAATCACATATCATGATCAAGATAACAAATCGAAGTTTACACTGTAAATTTAGTTCTGAATTTTGCAAAACACAAAAAAGACATTTGAATACTACAAATGCAAATCCTGGATTATTGGCTCCAAAATGTGTGACATGACATTAAATAATCCACAGAGAGTAATGATGACGAACCACAGTGTGTAGAGATTAAAGTAGTCCGTTTCACTTTGCCTGGTTATTTACTACCAGAGATGGCGGAACATGACAGCAGTCACATGTCAAGCATTCAGGAAGTACAGCTCAACAACACGGACTTCATCCACGTGCTATTAAATCACACTAAAACCCTCAAACCAGATATGCCTTTGACAAGGTGTTGATCCGAGGCCACCTGTGTTGTATGCCCATGCCTTACATCACCTATTTGATAAAGCCAATTGATAACACAGACATCACAGGAAATACAGAGGGAATAAACAGCCAAAAAAAAAAAAAAAGAAAAAAAAGAAAACAATCCTAACAGTACAGGGCTGGCTGTAGGAGCATGACATTTTTATAAGGAGACCATCTATCATTTTAATAGTATCATTAATAAAGTGTCTGGAAAGGGCTTTTAAGAGAGCACCAAGACGAGGATTTCACCGAGAGACAGTTGAATCTAAGGCTGTGTGGCTGGACTCCCGTTCATTCAGCAGAGGAGGGTAGTCCCTGGAGGGGCATGCATTAGCTCAATTGTCATCCCATACATCATATACTATGAATCTGTAGCAAAATGAAATATCAGGCTGGTCAGAGACTATTAAAAAACCATGTACGTATTATTTTTGACTCTCTAATGTCCAAATGCCAGAAACAAATGCATTCAGGTCATAAATCAGTTATCAGTTTAGAGTATCCTCCTCTCCACATCTGTAAACATAGTACTATGATCTCATGTTGGATAAGAAATTAGGTTTGTTCTTTTGCTAAGCCACAACATTTCAGTCAGTTCGTACAGCCGTGAGGGAGTGTAACACGTTGAGGAATGTGCTTTTTTGATGGCTTAATAAAAGTGCAACACATTCTCATTTCACTCATGTTTGTCACGACCCTGATAACAACACAGGGGACACTGTGTTTGCAACAGTTTTCGGATATGTCAGGGACATATCCGAAAACATCTCAATTTCTGCTAGTTGCATTCAAAATAAGTTAGGGTTAGAGGAAACAGTAAATAAACCATTTTGGGGATACAAACAACTATTTCAATGCTTGACTCCTGGATGCAATTATGATGATGATGAGGATGATGCTGACAGAGAGCATGATGTGGATGTAACGAAAGTATGTCCTCAAGTTTATTGACAGGGTGACTTAAAAATTGGGTTTCACAAGGAACATATAACCAATCACGGGTGGATCTGACTGACAGCCGACAAACTGACTGCTCTTTGCCACGGCTTTTTAAGGTGTTAAAGTAATCTCTGTTTCTGAAATAACTGCATACATGTCCAAATTTGGCAAATATTAAATATAAGATACTGTGATGGCAAAATTCTGAATAAGTTTTGTTAATATCCTTAACCAGCCAATGTTGTTGCAAACATGCTCAGATTCTCAACCATTATTTCCTTAAAAATGTAATTGAATAAGGCTACTTCTGTGAGCTTTAATCAACGGCAAAAACTAATATTAATTGAATGTTTCCACTGAAGACGATGAAAGATCCAGAGGGGGATATTATTTCATTGTGCTTGCCTAATGCATGCTTCACTCATGCACTTAAATAACACTGAAATCATTACAATGTGCTGCTAGAATATATGCTATTATGGCATATACAACCTTTTTTGAGTTACTGACTCTTAATTATAATTGTAATTGTAGGTTTGTTTCAAGTTTAATATGACCATGAACACAATTGACAAAGGCACACTCATACATTTCTCAAACACAATAACTATCGCTAACTCTACCTGCTTCAATAAATATATATCAGCCATACAAACCGTTGTGGTAACAACAGTACACATCTATTATAGGAATTACATGTTCCCAGGTCCCTTCTGCCAATTCCAGCAACAGCAATAACATACTTTCAGTGGAGGTGGTAGTGACTGTGGTAGAGTCCGTCAAATATTTTATTCAAGTTTATTAAGTGTAAAATACTTTCTATAAATGGTTAAAAACCACCACTTATCTACAACGTAATTAAGTTACACAATAAACAAAATGCTATGCAAATGCAAAAGTTCGTCCGTTCTTTCGTCAGAGGAATCTGAACAGGAGGCGGTTTTCTGGCATCATCATCCCAAGGCGTGGAAATCGAGATAGAATGCTCAGACCTGGAGGTTGCCGCCTGGTTAAGTCACTTTCTGGACGGGATTTCCTATCACAAGTTGATTTTCTTGGCGTGTTACATTGATGGACCAAGTTTTGCAGTTGGATGAGCTAATTGGCTTAGCAACTGGTTGGATATAGCTGAAAACATTATGGTTTGACAAAAGCACTGGCAATCTTATATAAATCCCAACATTATTGTTTTCTTAGCCCTGTAGTCTCAAGTGTAGCATTGTTTCACAAGTGCTTGGATACTTGTAAAGAAAAGTGATGAATTCTTCATTTTTCAAAGCTTGTTGTCAGTCTGGCATCAAACCGGTCAAGCTTTTCCAAGTTTGACAGCAATGGAAAAAAGTTCACTGGGAGAAACACTCCCCAGGAAAGCATGCTTTTAACATTACGTACTGTCCAACAGCTGACCAAGATTTTAAGGGATAGCCCTTGGAAAAAAAAGTGTGAATTTATCACATGTGAGACTCCATTTCACATGTGATAAATTCACATTTAGGCCCATGTGAGAGTTCAGCTTTTGTATTAAGTATGCGAAACATAAGGTCAAACGCAAGTGTTTGTCTCTCATCTTTATACATAAAACGACTCATTCTGCACCAACGTTACCTACTGCTTTCTGCAGTGCCCTCTGGCATAGATGACGACCATGGTTTTAACTATAAAAGAAAGCAGAGGCCTTGGATGGGTTTCAAGTCTCAAAGGACATCACTTTTGTCTTTAAGTGGGGCTTTCTCTCCAGGGTAAGCCATCTATTGCTCACGCTATACTGCACAATATATATCCTCCCTCATTTTCTCCCCTCTCCGTCCCTTCTCTCTATAATCACAGAGTGATGTTTTGACTGGCCAAATCCCTAGCATTTCTCCCGAGGTTAGTGCACAGTCAATCATAAGGGCTTGGGCCGATCTTTTAAAAGAACCTCCAGATTATGTTACCTCCACCCAACAGGCAGCTCCATTGATCCCGTCATGCTCTTTGTGGACTCCGCCAAATGTGCGCCGTTCATGCAGTCTTCACTTCCCATGCCCTCCCTCTCTGTTATGCCACACTCTCTTTTCAGTGACATATTTAGGTTGGTAATTAAGCCAAGATCAAAGCACTTTTGCTTTTCAGGGGTGTGAGAAGGTACGGACTAAAAACCTATTGCATGGGAGTCTTAAAAGCAGGACCTGGCAGCCACACAGAAAAAATCAAAAGGCGAGATAGTCGGTTTAGTAAAAGAGGTAGGTGCACTCACGCTTTATTCTATGCTGGAAACATGTAATCATTTGAAAGAGGATAAGGTTGAAGTAAGGACATTACTGGAACCACACCTTATCAAAACATAGTACCTAATTGAGACACTGGTGCCTAAACAAACTTTCTCCAGATGAAAAGAAAATGGCCTGTAAAAACAATTCCTCAATGTAGTTGACTTTTGCACTGTATTTCTGCAAAGTAGAGCTTTGTATTTGCCCGTCAGGCTGGTGAACACCCATGGATGTACAGTACAACAACATTACTCTGTAGTTCCAGAAATGTTAGCTATGCAGCTTACATTTTCCCCTGAACTCCAGACAGATCTGCCATGAGAGAATGATGGTTACATTTACATGTATTTTGATAATATCAGCCTGATTTCACAGAATGATGATACATTATCAGGTTTTTTTAAAAACAGATTTATGTGTATGTACAAAATTAATGATGAAGTGATATCCCCCATTGGTTTATGGGCTACTATTCTAAAGTCAGAATTTTGTTTTTTGGAACTAAAATAATCCTATTTGCACAAGAGGATGGAGCTGGGAAGGTTACACAGGTTACCAGCCAGGGACCAGCAACAATTAGCATAGTAAACACTAACTTATTACATTAGCAAACCATCTTGGTTGGATGCAAAATTCATATTGACTATGAAATCAATTGAGGTGACTGAATACATTAAAGCCCTATGTGTTAAAACAAGTTATGATAAGGGATAAGTTGCCATGATTGGAAACAGCAGACTGTTTTAACTCAATGGAGACAATAAACTCATAAGAATGTTCTCATAAGAATGTTCTAAAATTAAATGGGTACGGCCATTTTTGTATTGACTTATTGGCAAACAGACTAACCCTGACTCGTTTTGCAATCACAAGAGTCATCCCCTGCTGCCCATTGGGTAGCACTCTGGCATTGGCATAAACCTGGCCTGATTTATGCCGCTTGGGTTACACACCTTTCCCCTTTTGTTGAACCTGTCAAAGCTAACTAATAATGACTTACTATTGGCCCATGAGGTCCACCCAATTTCCAGACATATGAAGATTTCCTACCTTGGTCAAAGGTGCGTGGGAGTTGTACTCCTGGGAAGTGACCAGAACAGTTCATCATGAGTGTCGCCTCTAGCCCAAACACAGCGTTTACAAGAAGGACGGAGGAAAAAGACCCACATGCCAGAACCTGACTGATGTAAATATTATTGGGAAAATGTTTGCCATGGGCAAGGAATAGATAAGCAATAAAACCACAAAGTATCGGAATGAAAATCGGCATGGAGCTGCTTGAGCTTTGCATGGACAGTAATTTATGACTTTGTGCTTGGCGAGATTTGAACTTGGCATGTGTAACTGCTCTCACAGTCTGCCTCATAGGAACCCACAGAGCATCCAGCACGCAAGGGTACAAACAAGCACTCCCTAATTCTCCGGGTGAGTTAGACATGGACTGGGTTTCTACTGAGCCAGGAGGTCCTTAGCGATGAGAGAACAAGAAGACATCGAAAAAGGGGTTGAACTAAATATTGATGAGGACTATATGTCTTGTATCGTTACAGACATCAAAACGTATCATGTCTGTTCTAACTCAGTCCCCACATATCAAATAAAGTAAGGGGACATTTTTTAATGTGTTTGAAAAGAATATTTGAATCAGAGTTTGTTTCTTTTGGCTGCACACTTCTCTGTATTTGTTTTGGAAACCAATACATTAGACAAATTACATCTCTGGCTCTGATTTTTCTAAACTGTATGTAAGAAAATGTAACTTTATGAACCCCTACAGGTAGATGTGTTGTTTGTGTTTCATAGGTATGGTTTCCAGAATGAGGGAAAATATTGATGGAACAATTTCAAAAAAAAAAAAAAAAAACAACAACAAACAAAAAAACAAACAAACAAAAAAAACAATGAACACAATGACTTCTATATTTTCCCTGAATTTTGGGGAACATTTTTATAGAAAAATATTTTTTTATGGATGTACTGACAGCAGTTAATTCCCAAGTTAAAAAAATAATAATGTTTCATCATTATTGTGAGGATCAAAATAAGGTTTGTGGCTCTATTCTGACATATTTTAAAAAATTTTGGCCAACAATGGCTGTTTTGTAAGTAAAGGTTGAAGACCCCTGTTGCACTAGACTACTGTTTAAATGTCACCTCTGATTTATGTAAACTTACATATGTATTCATTATAGGATGTAACAACCCCACATGCTAACCATGTCTTGCACTTTGTACCCACATGAGTAAGTGCCACTTTTTCAATACTGTAACAGTGTTGGTACTCTGACCCTCTGCTGAATGTCGTTCCCACTCTCTCTCTCCCCTTTCCTGTCAGTCTTCAGCAGCACAGCCATATGAAGGTAAAGCAATCTTCACAACAGAAAAAAACAAAAACGAGAAGAATAAAGAATTGTTGGGTAATATAATCAGGCGTCCCATGTCCTTAAAGAGCAATTCACTCTAAAAGTATTTCTTAATCGGCTAAAGGTCAGCCCAAGCTGATTTTAGTTCAAATTGTTCTTGTCTGGGAGGCACAGGATGCCAATATACATCTACTTAACTAAAACCAAAATATGCTGTCAAGGGTGATGATGTCAATTTTTTTTTTTTTTGCTTTACTGCAAGGCCTTCATTGAAGTCTGCAATCCTTCCACTTTTGCAGCTTTGTCACTGTGGTTTGTGTGTTTTTCTAAATGCCACCTCACTAAGCAAAATGGCACTTCATTACCCCGACACAAGAACTTTAGCCTCTTACTGTGCTGACCATGGAAAACTGCCATTTTCAGTTGAATCACTTCTTATAAAAGTCCCCTTCAGTTTAATCACATTGCAGCTGGTTGAAGTTGCTGGTGGTGCCAGTTTTCCTTCCTGTAGTTATGAAGACAGTCTGTCCTTTCTCATTATAAGACACGTTAAGTCTAGAATGTCCCTGAGCAACCTTTGAACTTCAGTCCTTCAAAGTATGGCGTGTTAAAAAACAAACAAGGGAATCATTTTCGGTCCTTAGCTCACTTTGGTGAGTCATAGAGCGAATGATAATGAGAATGGGACATAAAGTAAAGTCCTGCAATCACACATCAAATGCAACTGTAATGGGACAAAGGAGTTTACATACATTGTCATAATAGCACTGAACCATCAAAGTTTGCAGCATAATATCAATCTCACTGTGTGTGTATTTATGTGTGTGTATTTTGTATCATATGCACATCATTTTACTTTGCAGTGAGGCCAGTAAAGTATCCTCTTCTTTGCTTTTGATCATCCATACTATATCTGCTTTGATCATTTGGCCAATGACGAATGATAACATGCAATAAAACTGGAATACATGACAAGAAACAGACACGAAAAGAGATTTAAGCTGTTTAGGATTGATGAGCTTTTTTTCATAGATGGATCTATGCATTCCGTGTTACAGCTTCTTAAAAAGATGATGAATGTTGGAGCTCAACTTTCACATTATCTAATACCCTAAAATTGTACCTAATACTCTTAAAATATTATTCTAAAACCTGATTAAGTTAGAGGCCTCAATGTTCAGCCTGTCTCCACTCAGTTATTAATCTTCATAGTCTCACTGCCAGTCATGGGATATTCCAATACTCCCTCTAAGCTTTAACACAAATCTGAAGATCAAACAGAGAAATATCCTGATATTTAATTTGCCTGCAGCTTTGAAGCCTCAGGGCTTTTACTCCAATGAATAATCCATATATGGCCGATTGAAGACCGCCAAAGCCGTAAAGCTATCATAACAAAGCACAGAGTTATCTTTGATGGGCTCTGTGAGCAGAGACCAGGAGAGGCCAGCTTCTCCACATCCAAAAGAGGGGAAGAGACTAAGATGAATGACGCACATGATAGGCTATGAACTCACAATTGGTAACCAACGTTGTGGCGCCCAAACAGCGGGCCACAGCAGGAGGTAGATGTCTGTTTTCTCAAGCCTGCTCGGCTCAGACAATGGCGCTGTCTCACTGTTTGCCACATCATGGCAACACCCACTATTTCTGCTCAGGAGGCAGCTGACTGCCAGCAGAAGCTGCCAGGCTTGGTCATACACTTCAGAGGAGGAAAAGGCCAAGTGAGGCTGTGTGATGGAGTGGTGGTGGTTGATCTGGTCTGGCAATGTGTGCATGTGATCCTGAGGGTGCCACTTTTTGCAAGAAAAGCAAAGGGAAAGTAAAATTCAAGGCCTTAAAGTTACACAGAGGCAAAGGTCAAAAGGTCATTCCTATATTTACCCAGAGGGGAATGAGTAGTTTTTATCCAAGGAACAAAAAAATACCCTGCCAGCATAAAGGAGAACCATCTCACCGTGGGGAAGATTTTATGACTTATTTGCCTTTGCAACAATAACACTGTTCGAGACTATGTAACACAACTATTAGACACATAGCCTTGCAATGACATCAAACATATAGCAAGCATTCCAAACTAAAATGAAGATTTACATTGGAACTGAGATTCTGTCTGTTGCATTGGACAGGTCCTGGGCAAGTCTTGATGTATGTCAACCTGATAAAATGGCAGACTCTCAACCAGGAGAACAATTACTTTTAACTTGGGTAAAAACAGAGATAAACAACATTTAACTTAACTTCCGTTGTTTACATAACTCTCATGGCTTCACTTTAAGCATTTTTGGTACTTTCTGTTTTTTCACTTCTGGTATTTTTATTGTCTTTTTTTTTAACCAGGAAGTAATTTGCCTTAAACCTAGGTAAGTAATTAAACTCACTGAAAATCTGGGCTTTTTTTCTCTTTTACAACATTTATGTGTAGGTTTAATGATGTTGCTATTTTTAGAACTCACATTGTTATTTTTGGCAGGCACATGACGCACCTCTTGAGATATGACAAAGTGGGATGAGCAAGGGCTATCTTGTTAGCATACTAATTTCAGTAAATATACAAAGACGTCAAACTAATACTACTTTACATACAGTTGATGTCAAATCTGGCCATTTCTTACGCATTACGTCAGTTAAATTAGGTTAAAATTATTTATTTATTCATTAAGCTTTCATTTAACTAGGACCCTAACTATTTGGGAAAAATAATAACTGCCATCTGTTCTAAGCTTGATAGGTAATAGGGCTTTTGTGCTAAAGCAAAAAAATATGTCTTGTATACACAACCTAGCAAAGGTTTGCTAACAGAGGAGGCAGATGGTGCAGCTGCTTCCAATTTTTCTATGAATGAAGTCTGGGAAAACACAACTGATCAATAGACTGTAATAGGAAAGACACACCCATACTGTAGACAGTCCATATACTCTGTCAACATCTGCCAAGGGTGTGGTGGCCAGTCTTTACATCCCTCTCTCTCCCTGTTCACTTGCTCTAAGTGAATTGCATTCATAAGATGTTTAATGATATTTCATTGAAGACATTAAAGATGTCAAAATGCATTATACACAACCGTGATAACCATTGCCTCTGCCTAAAGCTCATAATGTACCTTAAGGGTTTTAAGACTTGGAATTCTCCGCAGCAGTGCCAATGCCAGCCAGGTCCACCCACACTGCAAGAATTTTTTTTAGTCTGTCTTTCAGTAGCTTAAAAGACTTCCTAAGTAAACACTGTGTTGAATAATGACAGCTGTAACTCCTAAGGAAGGAGATATTAAGCATTCTTAAAACTGCTAATGTCTAATTTTCAAATTAAAAATGCGTCTGCTCACTCCCCGTTCTCAAAGTGCTGCGGCCCAAAGAGATTTTACTACTGTGGAGCGATCAGGTCATGGGACAGCAAGAGTAATAGGGTCCCGCAGCTAAGAAGCTGTTTGAGGGTTGTTAAAAACACATTTGTTACATATTTCATAGCCAAAACACAAACTCTCTCTACAAGATTTATCTAATTCCCTGTTGGTCCATGACTTATGTTTTGGAAAGTTAACATCTGCAAACAGACGAGATTTATGACTGTAGGAAATGGTTTTGAACAATTTGCAATCAGATTTTGGCCTGTTGTGATGGTCATGGTTATACTTCATTGAGCGTATGAATCCGGAATAGCATAATGACACTTGAGTTTTTCTAATGTGACTTCATGCAATTGATAATGATGGTTGTGGAGCTGTTGTACATGATGTTCAGTTTGAACAGTGTTGTAATGCAGTTTGGTAACTAATGATGGATTACTGCATAATCACTTGCAGTACAGGTTTAGAAGCCATATTCTAGGTTCTCATAGTGAGTCAAGCAACTTTTAATAATTATAAAAAGGTTTGATATGGCTCCTGATCCACCTAACAGTTACCAGCTGAATATCAAACCGTAGGGTCCAACTCCCAACAAGCCAGTGGAGCCTCCAAAGGCACTGCAACATTCTGCAGTGTTGGTCTCATGTAGGACAGATACACCCTAAGGTGTCAGTTGGCTAGTTTTTGGTAGCTTTACATCCCATAGGAAAGAATGGAAGCAGTGGAAAAGATGAAACCTATTGTTCAAAATTACCAAAATCTTCAACACAGATGAGTAACTAACAGTTAAGCCCCTGAAATAATTCATTTCCATTGACCTTTGACTTTCATTTGAAAATCCTGAACACCAGGATCATAACAGATGGTTACTTGTCTGTGACAAGCATGTCTTCATACTTAAAGACTTTACTATTAATATGCTAACCTAACTCCAAACCATGTCACTGTATCTATTTTATATAATCACACAATACATTTAATGATCAATTTGTATTAACTCACTACATTGGCATTGTTACAGAATCTTCACCACTCCTCAGAATCAGGAAAAAATATCAGAAGGGCACAGCTCACTGGTACCTGAACAACAAACGTCAATAACTCAAACATTTAAATAAATTATTCATATTCCTAATACAAATATGTCCATTTTCTAATTCTTATTTAAAACTCATCAAACAACATTGCCAGTATGTATAACAGTCAGTGTGGTCTGTGAAATTACCCTGTAACAGCTAACATGGCTAACAGCAGCCACTTAGCAGCAAACATGCTAAGAGATTGCATGCTATGAGTCTCCCACACACCAGCTGCTACTAGCCAAGTGGGACATTGCACAGGACTAAAGACTTAGATGTTTTTCCTTGAAAGTCTGCAGATTTTAACCTTAATCACAACTTAATAATCAACTTATATTTGATAGACCACATGCAGTTAGCTGGCCATGTTGCTCTGTGTTCAGAAAAGCGACACTTGAGTGTTTCTTAAGTCGATGAGGTACCTTGGGGCTAAGTTTGTTAGACTTTCCTCCTCTTCTATGATCGAAACATTTAATTCTGGAAACCATCCATCTTGCATGTCATCCAAAATGCATCTCATTGAAGTCTTGACCTTAGCTCTTTAACATTCCATCTACCACACCACATATTAAGATGAAAAAAAAAATCCTGACAAAGTAGTTTAAAACCTAACACATTAGAGCAACTTTTCCATGGAGAGTGGGGTGTGTTCTGTTCTGTCTAAATCCTACAGCTGTATGTGGAGACTGAGGGGAGCATTAGGTATGGCACGGAAACTAATTGTTGGATACAAGTAGGAGCAGGAACACCATACTAGGAATGGCTGTACCTTGACATATTTTAGGTTTATGCAGGTCTTAAAGGTCTCCATCCACGTTTGCCCTGTAACATAAATGTAGACAGAATGACAGCAGCATTGTGTCAAGAATGCCAAGCAGGGTGACCTTGAGTTATGTAAGGAGAACAAGGAGCAGTATTTTTGAAGTACTCGCTATGTACTTCCCACATTCTTATAACCATCTCCAAGCCCCGAATTCTTAATTTTAAAGCTGCACAGAGACAAGACTATTACTATTGTCTCGTCGAGCCAGCAGTTTGACATTGAAATATTGTGGTAGAAAAGTAAGCCAGAAAACAAGGCTACATTAAGTTAAATTCTTTCACAGAAGGGTTGTATTGTGGTTAATCTGTATCAAGCAAGCGTGTACTCAATTACTCAGACTTGATCTGCCTCAGACAATACTAAATACTATCTAAACAGTGGATCGGATGTTGCCTGATATCAGACATAGTTAGTCAACCTGATAATAGAAGATGGGAACACTGCGTACATTCTAATGATTTCTATGGTGGATCGCGATCGAATTTTCTATAACCAGTCACTTTCAACAGGGAGAGCAAGCTTACTTCTGGTAAAGCCCCATGCTCACTTGACTGGGGTTAGAATTATTTAAATAATTCTCTTGCTTTTCTAGCATTTCTATATTGTATCATACAGATAGGGACAGAGTAAGTTATATGATTTAATTAGGTATTATGAATGATAAGGTTAAACCAACTTGTTTGGGCCAGAAGTGCCTAGTCCTGGAACACAAATGCAACTTTCAGCTGCTAGGTGCTTATGTCGGACAGTCAGGTTTTTACATTTTTTTTTTTACCTGTCGAACAGCCAACTTACGTTTTAACATATTTATGTTGCTAGGCTGTGATTAAAGAAAGGGTAGGTTAAGTCATAAAACACACTTTGTTTTGGTGATAGGCAGATAACTGCTTCACACGATTGGGACCAACGGGAAACGGGTACAGTGGCATACATGTACCATTTGATGCTCAGCAGGCAGGTAGCTCATGGTGGATTTGTCTCAGCTTGTTTGCAGCAAACACTTAGTGCTGCTGCTGAAAATGGGCATTCCAAACCACTGAGCCAACATTTACTGAGCTGTGTCCCTGGATTCATCCTGTTGCTGCATAGTCAATTTTTTTTTCAACTGCCATGCAGTTCATCATGATGGGGACTAGGTTTTATATCCTTCTTGCCTTTGACATTTAATATGCAATTTTTACGAGACTGTGCTGAAGCCATATTAAGGAACACTGCTTGCTCCCTGTAATGAAATGTTCAGGGTATGAGTGCCACAGGGGGCCCTCCCACACGCTTCACCATGAGTTCTGGGGCTGTCTGATATGAAGCAATGATGTTGGAAAAAATTGTAAAGCCAACCTATGGATGGACGGTGGGAGACCAGCCAGGCCTTTTAAGGCCTGCCCAAGATACTTTGGCACTATTCACATCTCACACACATGGTCAGCTGAAAATGCACATGTGCGAGGGATGCAGGCAAACACATGGACATATACACAATCACTAGACACACTGCATGTCACAAAAGCGTTGCTGTGCCGACAACATGAGGTCACATGTTTAATGGTAGCTGAGCTAAACCCCATCCCTTCCCTCCCCCAGTCTGTGACAAGCCAGAATACCCTGCAAGAATTGTAGCAAAATAATATTGATGATGATGATACTGATGATGATTAACAGGAGGTAGGGTGGAGGGTGGAAGAGGGGAAGTTGGTCATTTTAATCTCTTCCTTCCAACTTGGCTGTGACTATGTGTGGGAGGGGGGTGTGATTGTCACCTTTTCCTCTTGACCAGAGTCCATCTTCCTTCCCACAGCTGGACATGCATGGGCCTTCCCATCAGCAAGCAGCTGGGCTTGTCAGCCAATCAGGCACCTGCATGATTACCAACAGCTGGAAAAGTAAAAACGCACTGGGCGGAGAGAGTCGGGGGAGGGGTTGCAGAGGCTTGGTGTGGTGGTGAGGGAACGGGGCTAAAGGCAGTTGAAGAAGGAAGGAAAAGAGAGAGAGAGGAAGGGAGGCAGCGTGGAACAAGGTTTAGAAATGAAATAGCAGAGAGGAAATAAATGAGAAAAACAGTGACATCAAGACAAAGTAGGGAATGGCAATGTTGTTCATTTTCCATATCCTCTCTGACAATACTCTTTTGATTCTGAGGATCTCTCAGGCCACAGTTACGCTTCCATCCCATCATGCCAGGACGCATTAACTGTCAAGTCGGTATTCTCCAAGATCAGATCTTGCTCACTTTTAGATCTGATCAGCCAGACCACATACTCAGGTGGCCTCGCTCGCATTGAGTTCATCTCTCAGTGTGGACAGTGTGTTCCATTTTATCAAGGGTAAGTCTCATGTTTCCAAGCGAGTAGTAGGGCAAGGTCTATCATGACTAGTGGATAGAGGGACTGTAAAACTGTGAAGAAATAGTTTCATTTAACATGAACAATGGACATATACTTTCAGCAGATTTTCACAATAAAAGCCTTGTCTTGTCTTTTGGAAAGCCATCGGTTGAGTTTCCCAATACTTATAATAATGTGGTTTGACACCATGGTGTGTCCAATTAAACATATTTTTTGAACGTCATTGCTAACAAAATAAGAAATATAGAAATGAAGGCGACTGTCTTGTATCAATTGCTATTTAGGAAGCAGCCTCCAAGGACATATGTCCACTAACTATTCTACCATGCATCTTCCATTGAAGTGTAGACACATGTATGGGAACACAGGTCAAGTCTGGCACATAGGTTAACAAAAGCCTCACTGAAAAGAAAAGTGTAACCTCAGCCTTCGAGGACACAATATCCCTTTACATTGTGTTTTAGAAAAAAGTACAAAATGTATCATTGCAGATGTCTTTTATTGCCTTGTTGTGGGATAATTATGTGAGGTCACACATTTGAAGGGTGAGGACCCCTAAATATGAAACACATGCATCTGTCTTTTGGGTGTCATAAGTATTTTCTGGAGTTAATAAATTGGTGACAACCACTTGGGCTCTGTTCATGGAGATTCGGACACTCTGTCCCACTTTGAAACAATCAGATTTTTTGCAATTGTATATGAGTCATGTATGCCTTTTATGAGTGTCAATGGCACAAGAGGTGAACTTTATATGAAAGGGAGTAATGGTGTTCCTCATTCATTGCCTGGGTGAATTGGAAATATAAAACGCCTGAACTCCGTGTAGCCAGAGGAAGCTAATTGCTTCTGCCATCCTCAAACATTTTTCCTTCTCTGCTTCCCACTTGTTTGAGCTCGATCTGAGGCTCAGGGTTTTCCCTGTGACCTCTCCCAAATTGTCTTTCCTTGCAGCGCATTATAAACATAACATGCTTGCTATGCTTTCAAGTTCTTAACCATAACATAGTGAGTGTTTTTAATGACACTTCTTTGGGTTGTCAGACTAAGGGCAGCACTCTCACCTCTCAGTGGCTTTCTGAGCCGCCTCGGTTTGATTGCGCTTCCTCTGCTCAGCTCTCAAATCCACTGCGGTTATGAGGACATTCATCACTCTTGCCTCAATGGCTTTAAAGTCTTCCAAGGAGAAAGGAAACTCTAACATCTATAATAAAGTCAAAGACCATTACAGGGATGTTTTAAAAATCATTTTTGCAAATCCACACATTTTCTCCCACAACCTAAAACAATCTTTAAATGCAGGTTCAAATTCTGTCGCTTACTATCTTTTAACAGTAAGCAACACATTCCTGTTTATGCCACAGAAATGTCTAAAATCTCATGTTTTAAGAAGAGCTGAGGTAGGTTGGTACCCTGCTTGATTTTTTCCTCTGGGGGGGGGGGGGG
>JAOWBC010000002.1:3366875-3377028 GCA_028566105.1 Hypoplectrus providencianus
GCTTCTCAATCAATCAATCAATCAATCAATCAATCAATCAATCAATCAATCAATCAATCAATCAATCAATCAATCAAACTTTTATAGTTATATAAAAGTGCTTCATACATAATACCTGCCTCAAATTAGTTCTTGATAGTGTTATTTACTTTTTCCACCAGCCCTTTAAATGTTTCATGGTTGTGTTCATAAAAAGATATTTTAAATGTCTGATTTTATGCTAAGTACACTGTGTTTGTCTATACTTAGGACTTAGATGTAGATCAGATCACATTTTATGACAAATAATGCAGAAAACTCTAAATTCAATTAAATTCAAAATTCAGTAAATTCAAAGGGTTAATATAGATATTCCTTCCACTATAGTTATTCTACAACCAGAACCATCCAGAACTCAAACACCTGCACTAAAAAAGTAAGGTAAGTAAGCTAAAG
The DNA here is from genome assembly GCA_028566105.1 of Hypoplectrus providencianus. Lineage (NCBI taxonomy): Eukaryota > Metazoa > Chordata > Actinopteri > Perciformes > Serranidae > Hypoplectrus > Hypoplectrus providencianus. Next base: position 3,367,311 of record JAOWBC010000002.1, read on the forward strand.
CACTGCATCCTATACTCTACAGGCAAGTATTTATATGATTGGCCAAAAATCCCAAAAAAAACAAGTTTCATGAATTTCAGGCCAGCAGTTTTTCTACAATTCCACAAACTGAACTGAAAATATAACGTCCTTGGCAGAGGTAACGACTGATCTGCTGTTACAATAAACCATACTGATTATAGCCACTTTAAGCGACTGTCATCTGACTCTTATCTGCTATTGGCTGTTACTGGTGGCTCTGGCTGTTGTGGTTATGGTTGGTGAAATGGCAAATGTCATTGTTTCAGCTTCCCTTCAACAAAAACTGTAACCATTGTTTGGATTTTGTGTATTGTTACACATTCAATATTGTTTTTGCTCATTTGTCAGGCAAACAAACCATTTTCCAACCAAAACCCTCTGACACATATTGTGGTCATCGCTGTTGTGTTTCTTTTCTTTATTTACGAGCAGATATAAGTGAACACACATTCACTCCACATCACTTGCTGGAGCCAAAAAAAACGTCTCTTTACAGTGTGTGTGCGTGTGACCGTGTGGGCGGGTGTGGGCATATGATTCACAGGCATGGACCTCTTCATTCTTTATTGAATTTCCATTGAACAAGTGAGGCCTGCTGGGTCACTGGTTTCACTGGTCTGCAGATGATGAAGGAGCTGACTCAGCACAGCAGCAGTGAGGGAAAACTCCCACAGATGAAAGGAGAGATAACCATTTCATTGGGTTGACTGTGCCTCATTTTGTTGGTTTGATAAATTCCCCAACACCAAGTATGCCTTCCCTGGCAAGTGCCAAACCACTTCAGCCACAGAAGATATTCCAATCAAAACTACAACGAAGTTTCTGCCACTAACCGCACTCTGACACAGTGACAAAGATATGTATATTTTTGTATAACCAAGCTCAATCAAAACAAAAAACGGCGTTGAGATTTAGTCACTTTTGTTACATCTTATTGTAGAGTTCGTTTTTGACAAAGGTAGGTGTTTCTAGAGTCAGAGACACCAATAAGCTTTTCTCTGTGTCAACACAGGAAAAATATATTAAATATATTCACAACTCAGATTCATGTTAGGCTTCTTAAAAAAAGGTAAACATTAAAGGTGCAATATGATTTTTTTTTTTAACCTACATAGTCCCCACTCATCTGTAGTCCTTTTTTCCGTAATCCTTGGTGCTTGTCGATGGGTAGTATAATGTGAAACAGTTGGAATGAATGTGCATTAAATTCTTCATGCACGTGCACTATACAGACACAGCAGGGACTCGCTCATAAAAACGACTCTATAGTGCTACCAGAGGCCAAAAACTCCACAGGTTTCCTTTAATTGCAGGTCTGTTATGGGACACAAACTCTGGTCCCTGGCATCAAAGCCCTCCATACCCTCACCCCCCTACTCACTGCATGAAAGAAAATCTATTTCATGCATTGGCCTTGACTTGTTAAATCATTCATTATCATTATAACATCATTTTCCTGTTATCCTTTATTTATTGTACTGAGATGCAGAGAAAACAGAACCAAACATGCTGGATTTTATTTTGCACATGACCTTTGCACCCAAAAGATATTCACATTTTTTTCTTTTTTTTTATTGTTGCTTACAAGTTGCTTACAAACTTGTTAATTTGTCAAGTATGCACAGATGTTAATTATTAAGCCTAAAATCTGAAAATGCAGAACCAGTAGAGAAATTATATTAATACTGACGGAAAAACAATGATGTCTGCAATCATTTATGACAAACTCAGTGGTATGAGAGGTTATGCAGAATAAACAGCTGCCTGGCAGCAACAGATATGGAGCCAAACTGTTTTATAGAGGTGGTCAGGCCGAAACCAGCATTCATTTTGGGGAGGCAAATACATTTGTGGCCGTAAGTTTATGGAATAGTAATTATTTTTGGTTGTGCTGACCCTAAGGCAACAGTGACCACATAAAGACTGAGCTGTTATCTATAAAATGATCTCTCCAAAAGTCTTGCAGGGTTAGTTATAATGGTGACATGGACAGAGACAGGCAAGGGCTTCGTCTGGCATTTTGGAACACATGAGAATATAATATGTTGGCAATAACATAATTTAATAATATTTAATATTTCTTTCAGTGATAAATGACTAATATATATGTAAAGCAATAAATACCAATGAACCATTTTACGAACTTCATAACCACAGGAACCAAAGATCTATATAAAGCAATTTTATCAATACTGTTAAGAGGAAATACATTTTTAAATTGTATATGTTGTCTTTCATATATATACATATATATATATACATATATATTTAATATGGACGGTTGGTTGACACCCCTTAGCATCACGTTTTATACACTGAGTAGCTCTACAAACTTCTAATTGTCCCAATATTCTCTTGGTTGAACACACAGATATATCGGTCTGTTGACACAATTGCTGAAAAATACAAATTGGAGTCCGTTCATTGGGGACATGTTTTTTGAAAAATAACAGTTTAAGCTGTGACAATGCTGTTGCTGGTGAATGGTTAGGTTTAGGCATGAAAACCATTTAGAAGAAGAGAAAGATCACTTCTTGGGACCGTTGGGATCGTTGGGACCTTGGCATGGCACCATCCCTATGAGGACTCCTTTACTATGCTCTTTTTACAACGTCTACTGTATACCAGAGCACATGCTCTGAGTGTCTTGTATTGCAGCAGATTGCTTTATGGGGACCGCTTATTGTTTAAACACTCTTTTATACCAGCACAAAGATATATGGGTCGTACAGCTCAGCTGTCCTAAAATACACACTGTCGTCAAATGAATACCAACATACAGTACCAGTTGCAACATTGTGGTTAAGGAATGGCTATGTTTAGGGGAAAAACACTTAACCCGGCATAGAAATGTCACTTCTTGGGACTACTGTGCTACTGGATCAATGGCATGGCACCAAGTTTACATTGCAATAAGTTGAAAGCTAGTGTGTCTTATACAGATGCTGCAGTATGCCTTCTTTTTTAGTTTAGAACAACAATGCCATGATAAAGTGTTGGTATTTGATGACCTGGGAATGAGAACATTCAGTTACTACACAATAATATGTATTAGAAAAAAAAAAAAAAACAACAAAAAGGTTTCAACCAATGAATGTTCTGTTACACCCGCTCCCTCAGTGTTTCCACAGTTATGAAACAGAAAACAAGACAGGACTTTGTAACACTCAGCACCATCCCTCTGTGCACGCTCTGTTATTATGGCATGTTCAGCTACTCCAAATGGAAACCTGCACTTGCCTTATTAATTACCAGGAATGCACTCTCTGAGTACCCCTCCAAAACCTGAGTGCTGAAAAGTATGCCATCAAGAAGCCACAAGGCATGTGAGCTGTTTGTTCTCCCTGTCCAACCAGTGTGCCTATGCTCCGCTTTCAGGGGCCAAACTATCTGTGTTCTGAAGGAAGGGGATGTGTAAAAATGGGGAGAAAGGGTGGAGGGGAAATGGTTTTTAAACTTCAGAGCGCTGGTACAGTATTTTAATCGCGCTGCCATAGTTCATGGAAGATGTGGAATTTGGACATGCACGTAAAGGAACATGAGCGCACACAAGCATGCACACATTAAAAAAAAAACACATAGTGTACAAGGCCAATGAGGGCAGACCGTGTTTCAGCTCGTTTCATTCTAAGAGAGGAAAGTTACTAACGGCATGGCAGTAGACATAATTTTGGTTGGGTTCCCACAGAAAGAAAAACAGAAACAGGAGGCGTTGTAGGACATCTATCTTCAGTGCTGTCAGTAATGTAACACTGAGCAGCCAATTCATCAATAAGCTGATGATAATTAAATACCATACCAAGGTAAGACGGTTTCCTATCAAGGCCTGTTGAGTGTTAATATTTCTTTATCTCCATGACATACTCATGAAGGAACTTAACTTCTGTCACTCTTGCTTTTAAATATATATCCTTGATATGCCTCTTTCTCAGAGCTTTGTTCTTTCTTTGAAAACTGCTAATTTAAAAGGTTTGTTAATTTACTTACAGTTAGTGTTCATGCCCAACACTTTCAGTTCAAATGTGAGATACAGATAACGATTTCCTGCCAGGTAAGCTGCAAGTTATTCACCAACCAGTAGAGACTGTATTCATTCATTATTCCTACTAATCGTGCATTACTTTCCAAAGATATAATTTAGATATAACTTGAGTACTTACAAACCAGGCTGCCCCTATGGAGGAAGCCAGATCACATAGTGTAAAAAGTGACCTTGTCCATGACAAGGAGAGCTAGGTACGTCTATTGGTCTAACACATAGTTTTTGTTGGCCTGAAGGCAAATTTACACTCAAGTGTCAAGTGACGACCAAAATGTTTCTTAAAAAATCATTATGCTCTATGGTCTGGTTAAAGAGTAGTTAAGTTTAGACGCTTGCACTGTATAAATTTGAGTAAAATATACAAATGACAGATGGTCGCTTTGATTTTGAAATTTCTTTAGGATAGTTTGACTAGTGTTCTAACTGCTGACATTATCAACATTATCAGACATTGTTAGAGCTGGCTAAAAAGAAAGTCTATATTTTGTGAACCTTTATCACTCACTGTTCTTTTGTTTTACAATCACATTTCATTCTTTGTGTATGATGAATAATCAGCAGCAGAGGCAAACAGTGCCTGGAGCACCGAGCTGAAGCCTATAAATGATGTTATCTGGTGATTAGGAGATTTTGGTTAGTCTGGTTAATTGTGCGTTGGCAGACTTTGGGCAGAGCACAGTGTGGATGGGACAGGTCCTGGTGGATGTTTAGCTGAGTCAGCCTTTGGGGCCATGCAGGAGTTGTGTTTGGGGTCTGGACGCAGGCCCAGGTGTGGGCTATTATTCCCCATCTGGACAACATAACCCAGGTCCCCTGGGCCCAGCAGGGGGTGGGGCAGACCAAACCAGAACATGCAGTGCCTAAATTAGCTTTACGATGTAATATTTAGCCCCCCTCGCCTTGTGTTGCCATGAAACCACTCATGCATCAAAGAATTCCTCCCATCCTCGCTCTATTTAAATTTGTCTGCGCGTATTCCCATGAGCTGTTGTGATGTCAAGCTGTTAGGAGCCATTTCAGCTATTTGCGAGGGGGAATTTTATGTACGTCATTTCTGAAGTCATCTGATTTACATTGGCCTTGGCAAATGTTTCAAAAATTTATACCAAAGACAAAAAAAAGCCACTTGTGAACATGTCCAAGTATGTCTTGTTTCTGTGTAATAGAAACAAGTTCTTCTCACCTTAAGATGCATTTATTTAGTATAAATTAGCAGCAGTAAATCTTTACATTATGGCATCTGCTAGGTAGACGGAATTATTCTGCAACGGTGCAAAGCATGCACTTCATCAATGACATTTCATGGAAAACGTGTCCCAAATACAGAACCAGGCCAATTGAAGAAACAGACATAACTACATAAACATACTCAGATGACAATCCTCCCTTTTGTTCCCAGGGCTTTTACAAGGCACATACACACTTTCACACCCCTGCCATTCAAACAGGTGCCACTCTATTAACACACGTACACACACCTTAGCTTGGTGATTACCTTTGGGTTATTACAGCAGTCTAGACAGAGAGAAGACGAGGACTCTTGGGAATGCTCATTGTAGCACAGACACAGGTGTCAACAGCAGCTTAGGCAGGAGCTTGGAGTGTAAGCAGGAGCTATGTGGTTAAATTGCCTGCTTACCCAGTGTCATTTGAACATGTATCCACAAACATAACAGCCCTAACGCAATATGATCGCTATTACAAAAAGAGAGAGAGAAAAAAGAAGCAATGCGTGTTTAGTGGGCCAGTATTACATATAAGTGGATGCTCTCCATTCTCCACCACTGCAAAATCACAATTACTTAACTGGCCACTTAAGGTTCACAAGTGAAGTGAGTTTATACTATAAAGTTGAACATTTTGAGTCAATGACAATTTACTGATATGTTAACATGAGTGTTTTATACGGTCTGTGGCCTGACCTGTAGCTGCTGTCCAAAGCAGAAACCAACCTTAAGAACTGTTCACTGTTTACCCAACTTAACTGTATCTGTACTAGGAAAAGGCAGAGATTACACAGAGGATGTCAATTCACACTCAAATGGACAGAACCTCACCAAAAAGTAACAATTGAAGTTTGAAATTAAAGTTGCGACATACACTCACCGGCCACTTTATCAGCCAGCAGGGTGGACCTAATAAAGTGGCTGTGTGGTCTTCTGCTGCTGTAGCCCAACTGCTTCAAGGTTGGAAACAAAACATAAATATTTTATTACTTTTTCTGACCATCCTCTGCCCAGAGATGTCTGTGTGTGAAAACCCCAGTAGATATAGGCTAATTCCTTATTGTCTCTTGCAGAGTGCACTCTGGTAAACTTTGATTGTTAAGGAATGAATTACAGGTAGTTGAACTGTAATGTGCTGCTGTTGAGTGTCTGGTCTTGGTTCAGATTACTGAGCATCCGTGTTATTCTTTTATTATCTCAATAAGCACTTGCTTTGTGCCATAAATCAAGCCTTCAACTCCCCAGACAGAACCACATAGTGAAAGCGAGGTTTACTGGGAAGTAAATGGTGTCATCATTATTTTCATTATTGTTATTCATTAGCTATTATGTTGTGCAATCAACATTTACTTCAAAATGATCGGACAAATGTCATTTCTATCACAATTTTAAGTTAAGTTTATTTCTTTACATAAAAGCAAAGAAAAAAAAACAAAAAAATATATTTGACAGTGATGGTAACTCATTCTGCAAATTTGTTATTTTAAGGCTTCAGGTATTTTGGGATACTGAATAATGTCATGTAGTTGTCAGCTTGTAAAAAAAACCTTCCAATTTAATTCAACTTTTTAAACTTTCCGTACGGAGGAAAGCAGACCTCGGGCTGCAGTAAGCTGATCCACACATTTTTCTTTTCAACACATGTATTTTTCTAATTAAATCTGTCACTATGCTGACTTTTAATTAAACTACAGAGACTGCAGAAGTATCTGCTATGCAACATAACGACACTGTCATTCCTTATAAAAACTCTCTGACTGACGCTTATGAAAAAAAGTTTAAAAGGCATTTCTCATTAAAAACATGTTCCTACCACGCAGTGCTGTCTGTCTGTCTCTTCCCCAAATTATACAAAAAAAAAAAAAAAGGCTTTTATGTACGCAACACCTTGTTAAATTCCTCCAGAATTGGAGTCCTTTGAAAACAGACGTATTACTCAGCGTCTCATTTATCAGAGCAGAACAGTTTGAACTACAAGCTCAATTAGGAAGTGGTCATGTGTTTAATTGCTAGCTCTGAGCCAGAAAGCTGACTGACTAATTGAAGAAGTGGAAGCTTAATTTGTTGGTTTTGACCTAGTAAACCCTGAAAAACAGAACCCAGTTACACACAGCCATGGCCAAAGCCTCACTAGTATTAAACACTGAGTCCGAGGCCTTGGCATGGCACAGTATATAGATATAGTTCCTGCTGAACGCTGAAACTCTGCATATACACAAGTTATGTTTGCTTGTGAGGCAGCGAAGAATTAAATGGGTTGTGTAACAGTAAAGGTTAAGTAGTGGAAGGAAACACACGCTGCCAACAGTCAGACATTTCTCGTGTGATTTCAACAGAATTTGCAAGAGAATTAGGGGAAGAAACCCAAAACCTTGTTTGAGTGGAAATGAACTAAGAGGACATTTGTAATTACTATTCCAACAAAAGGGAGTCATCCCAGAGGAAGAGAGGATTACATCCTCTGACACATGCAAATCTGGGAATTTGCTATGTGACCACAGCACTGTGCGGTTAGTCACTGAGTTTAGCCAGCACACTCGCTGGGGGAAAAAAAAAAAAAAAAAAATGTTGGCATTGTAAATTTCTGTGAACCAAAGATAAACTGATATATTTTTTTTTTTTTTGCACCCTTCCTGGTGGCGCAGACTTAGACTTTGTCTTTTGCTCTATTCATACACTCATCCATAGTTATTTTGCTCTAATATAATAAATTAGTATGGTACCAAAACATAAACATGATTTTTGTATTTGACAAACTAGGCTTCTCATTCACTCCAATGTAAAATATATAATAGAAACTTATATAAAGCATTAATGAAATATCAGAAAAAAAATGGAACCTCATGCAGGAAGTATCCCTTGATCCCTGGAACTCACCAATATCATCCTATTTTTGCTCTTCTCTTGAGAGAGAGAGAAAAAAAAACATTTTAGGTAGCATATGTTTTTAAGCAATAATTAATACTCTGGCATTTCACACCACTCCAGGAAACCACACACTATGCCATGCAAGTTTTCACTGGCAGCTTTAAAAACAGAAAGCTATCTTTAGCCTTTATTTTAATAATAATAATAATCACACAACATGTACTTGAGCAAGGTCACCTCAAAGCTAAACTCCACATTCTGGTTTCTCTTGTTGATTTTATCGGAACATTTTGGAGCGCTCAGTGTGGAGTACGGTACAATATTCCAGTACGGAAGAAGGCAAAGTGTAAACATGAGAATGGGTGCCATGGAATGATTCAGAGGCTATTTTCAGTCTATGAATGGTGGAGATAGGAAGTGACAAATAGTAAGAGGAATGCGATTGGTTTCACCGGCACTTCAAAGGCTACATGGAGCACTGGAGCGGGATGGAATATGTTCTGTTTCTACAAACAAAATTACTATTGCAATTTACTATAAATACAGCACCTTGGCTGTTTTTGGCCGTGTGTGAGGAAACAAACCATTCAGAAATACTACCCCGGCTGACCTCTCTTACATGACTTATAGGACTGTTTGTATTCATATTTCCTTACATGGAAAGATTTGATAATTGGTATTTTGTTTTTCTGAACTGGGTTTAATATGTGGGATGAAAAGTAACTTTTTGAATAATCATTAATGAACTGAATTGCTTTTTTAACCTTTAAATCTCTTCAGTACTAATAGTTTAAAAAAGCTGGAAATAAAACATTTAATTTGCATGGTTAGTATAATAGTAAGCGGTGCATTTTCCTTGAGCAGTTTTCCTAAATTGCATGTGGAAAATGTCTTTTTACGTGATACATTTTTATAAAGGTGGCAGCAACACGCTTCTGTAGTATTAAGCTTTTGGTGAGCACATTATTGATTGCATTGGCTATAGTTATCTTTAATTGCACACAATGTCACACACTATGCAAATAAATACATACAGTTTACACTAAACTAAATATGCATGCATTTAAACAGAGCTAACCCATGCTGCCATCCCTTTGTTCCCTATGATGAAGCTCTCATTAGGCCCCATGTGCAGTGCTATGTCAGGGTAAGGGTTGGGGCAATAGGTGGCGGTGTAACTGGAAAGCCTGAGCAACTAAAATTCTTCCTCCACAGTTCCCAGTTGTCAAGCTTTTTGAATAGCAATAATTTTGGAAAATACTGTTCAATTTTAAGCTGTTAAGAATAACAAATGGTTTTCTAGGCTATTTTTTTCACCTTTTAAGACACATGAAAAATATGTGAAATTCATTCTTGAACTGTTCATCTGAGGAAATGTGGGTTAAGGGAAGTTTGAAATGCTCCCACAGCTAACTAGTTAACCATCATGTTCTTATCGATTGTTAGTGGTTAATACATTCACACAGTTTATTCAAGAAAAGTATTCCATCCATCCATTTTCTGAACCGCTTCATCCAGGTAATCCCGGGTCACGGGGAGGCTGTGCCTATCTCAGCCGGCT
>JAOWBC010000002.1:3377845-3389553 GCA_028566105.1 Hypoplectrus providencianus
TTCGAACACGCGACCCTCGGCACCAAGCACTCTTGCTGTAAGGCATGAGTGCTAACCACTGCGCCACCGTGGGGCCAAAAGTATTCCAAAGTTAAAAAAAAAGAAAAAAAAAAGAAGATATTTTAATTAATAAAAACAAAAAACAAAAAAAAATCTAATTTGTGATTTGACTTTATATAACCAGTTTAAGATGTTTTACCAGCAGGTCCCTCTGCTCCTGTGAACTCAGTGCATCTCTCCATCTCTCTCATATGGCACAGTTTTACTTCTGTCTTTCTCCACAGTGTGCATTGAAGGAAGGAGAACGTTAGTGGAGATATGCCTTCAGTGTCGGCCATGCATCATTACACACATCAGTTTTGTTGGAAACAATCACTGAACCACTGCCACATGTGGGTTTGAATGCATAAAAAAGCGGAGTGTAATATATTTTCCAGCTTGCAGGATTTATAAACAGACAAGCATATCATATAAAGATTTGATGGTTTTACAGACGTCTCCTCTCTGCAGGGCCTCCGCTCAAAGTGATAAACATACCATAAAAGAAAGGCTCTGGAATGGTTTATTTTCGTCTTGGGACCCAAAATTTGAATTTAGTGCTTTCAAGGAAGTTCATAGACACACGCCTTTACTACCATCATGATCTATATATTATTTCATTATCAATTGGTAGAATTATTGAAAATACTCCACCTCATATAAATAAATAAAAAATAAACCTAAAATCTTGTTAAACATTTTTAACTGACATTATGACTAATGTGTATGCTAAGTAAGCATATATGAAGATAATACACATTGCTCTCTTAGAACTATGTTAAATAAAAGGGTAATCTTTTATTCAACATTAGCTGTTTTTTTTACAGGAAGCCTGATATGACTGGCACCTTTGGGTCTTCATGTTAAAGTTCTTTCAATGGGGATTCCTTCGAGAGAACTAATATCAAGAGTATATTTACTGTATATGGCAGTTTTTATGAAGCATGTATAGAGCAGCTGATGTAAATCAGCAGAAGAAAGCACAGCATCAGTGATCTGTCACACACTGCAGGCTCACCTATTATTTCTAAGTGCTCTGACCAAATGCTATGACAGGCTTGGCTTCCTTTTACCTTTTGACATAACTTCAATTTTCTCTTAAGTATAATGCTCGGTTGTGGAGGCCCTTAATAATACTCAAACTGACATCACACCACTTCATTCACTTGACCAGGTCATGGAAGGATTTTGATGAAGATTAATAGCAACACAGTTCAAACAAAGAGAAATATGTGGAGAAAAGTCCCGTTATACAAAAGTACCAGTGCAAGGAGGAGCCACTACGGCATTTTGACCTTTGAAAAGTAATGAGAATAAAAAAAAGAATGATAACAGGATATTATGTTGAGACTCACCCATAAGGGGTCGTTGACGTACGTTGGGTTGGGACCAATTGTGTCAGAAACAATAGCATTAAACTTGGGAGTACCTGTGCACTGTTGACCTGTTGAGTTCTGTCGCTGAACTTAAGGGACTATCACTTTCCCAACACATGGCTGAGCTCTGTGCCATGTACCTATCTGTCTATTCAGTCCAGCTGTAGATGCCTTAACAAGCTGCAACAGAGAGACTTCAGTTGTCTGACAGTATGAGCCTATTTGCTGGACAAAGAAATGACTATTTAAAAAAAAGAAGAAAAAAAAAATGTTTATTGTAAAAAACAAAATGGGCAGACTAGACAAGGAGAATTCCATGTTAGTCGACAATTATTTGGCAGATTTTTGGAAGTAAAAACAACCCACAAAATCTGACAGCTATCAAACTGTGTTACTGAATTTAAGTGATTCAATGGATTATATTTCTGACTTATATTTTCCGAGAGAATCGATTAACATGTAACGGTTTGAGTGCAGCCCCTGAAGGGCCTTCCAGTTGCTTTCATGGTTTCATTCTGCGTTTTTTACTTTGTTTTGAACTTGTAGCGGTGAAATGTCAAATAATTCACATCACTACCACATCAGTCTTGGTATGAAAAAAAAAAGGCTTCCATGAGTGATTCATTTGTTCTGAAATCCGTGACGAACAAACATAAGCAAAACTGCACACACGTGTACAGTGTGCAATCCAATGGGTCAGTGCAGCTTTCGTCATTTGATAATGGAAGTTCCAGCCCCAAGTAAGGGCTTCCATCTGTGGTGACCAGAGAAAATATTATGATTAATTAATAACAAGATTGATTGTGCCAAATGTTCCCCATGAGGCCAGTTCTTACATCCAGCAAAGAGATCCCATGGTACCTTTTCCAAGAAAGCACTGTAAAAGTTTGGATGACAGATGAAAATTGAAGAAAATGGCAGTGGCTCAGGCAGCTGTCATGAGACATTGCTGAATATTATTTTTAATGTTTTCTAAACAACTGTCACACACATGCTTAGAAGAGTATGAGTCCAAATGGTAAAGCTCAGTAGAACTGTGTGGGACCTGGCTACAGACTGGAGTAGAGGTAAGAAGCTGTCAGTGATGCATTGTTGGGGATTTATTGCAGTGTTTTTCCTTAAACAAATACAACACAATGTTTTTTTCTTAATCTTTTGGGTGCACTTTCTTACAGTTGTTGAAACATACTGCAGGATGTGTCAGTTAGTGACACCAGGCCCCCCGTTGCAGGGAGCAGAAACCAACCCAAGCTGGCTTCTTTCCCTGACTGGCTGGCCATATTGAAGAATTGGCTGCAGAACGTAGTGTGTGCATATATGTGTCTACACATAAATAATAATTTATGTGATGAAAACTATAGATAAATAAAAAAGAAGTCTTAACTAATATCTCTAAAGCATATCGATAAATTCCATTGCTCCAACAGATAAATGGGTCCAATGACACATTTGACCAAAAAACATACTGAGTCCAATTATTGCTGTTGTGCTTTTTAAAAGAACTGTTTTATGGTCTGACAATGCTGTAGTTCAGGAGAGGTTAGGCCTATGCACAAAAAAAAAAAAACTTGGTCAGTGTTGTGGAGAGATCACTTTTTCAGACTTTTGGGCTGTTGGACCAATAGGATATAGGAGCAATGGCATGAAACCAGAAACAACATAATGACCCATTCATTAACTTCATCTTCTTCCATTTAGACAATCCACCAAAATGTATTACTGAAGACATTTGAGACAAGAATCAATGGCACTGATGAGTCTCATTTTATTGTAGAAGTACCTGAATCTGGTATAACAGCTTTGTCCAAATGTGTGCCCCAGACATGCAAACAGAACTGACTCTAACATCACGTTGAATCTCACTGCAAGGCTGTTCTATCTGTTCTTCATATCAAATTAATAAAAATTGTTGAGGTGCCTTCTGTTTCTGTTTGTTGTGTATAATTAGTACAAATCCACCAGAAACCTTCTGACCTATTGTCCAGGAGTTAACGGCTCATGGAGGGACCTCATCCAACGCCATGTCCTATCTCCTGGTGATAATATTTTCTTCCCACGCTTCATTCTTCAACAAAGTTTTAAAAAATTTAGCTGGTATTTTTTCTGAAATGAAGCTGACAACCAAACAAACAGAACTATTACCTCCTTGGTAAAGGTAATTAAACTACTGTCTATTGTTTTGTAACATATCCTGGTTAATTTCCATTCACTGGACGTGTAATTCAAATTACGGGTACAGATCACAGCATTTAAGGCTCTGTTGAAATTTTCTGGCTGTTTGTTAAGTTGAAAATATATTATTTCAGATATCATTAAGCCCAACTACAATAAATACAGAGTCAGTTTTCATAGCACACCACATCTTTATAAAGTGGGTTTTACTTGGATGCAGTAAAGTGACTCTTGGGATCTGACGGTCTTTGAGCATGTATATGCTTTCATGGAGTCTCCTAAGCCAGCAGCTAAAGTAATCCTTTGATTTTGCATGATCATGGTTTGTGGCTATCTGGCCGGCAGAGTGCTTGAACAAGCGGTATTGTATTTATGTATCAGAGACTTTTAAAGCAAACACTCAATTCTCAAATTCCTTGCAGGGCTTCTTTTAAATATACACGGCTTACAAAAGAATTGGCCAAGGATATTGAAAACAAGCTCATTTTGAGAAAAGAGAAGTAGTCATTACTGACAGCACTGAATATTAAACACAGAGGGTTTCCTGGAGTGTAGAGATGACTCATAATAGTCTGATGCAAAAATGACCAGGATTACAAGAACCTGTTTCACACGCATTAAATCATTTTTACCTATGTTCACAACATATATTTCATGACTTTTTTCCCCTTTATTCAAACATATGACTGATTGTCCTTGACATAAAAAACTCCAACTCTAAAGTGGCTTTAGAGTCCATAAGCTTGCTTCGGGACCAATGACATCACAAGCCAGACATTTCATGTACTTAAGACACTGGCCATCACACTCAAATGCCATATAAACACAACCTCTAGTAATGATGAGGCTTGCACTGGTGTACTTCTATGCTGTACTTACTTGGACAGTGTTACCAACTGGTGTTTCATGTTGTGGTCTGCGTTATAGATATTTTAGTGGCATGATCAAATCACAGTCCTTTTAAAAGCAGTAAGCTTCAGAATTAAAATAGTGTGTCGCGCTAGCTGGGTGCCAGACCTTGAGTCAATTAAGTCAATATCAATTATTACCACTGTCAGTCAAAAACTATGGTTAAACTGGTAAATGGACTCCGCTTATATGCACTTTTCTATTTTTTGTGACCACTCAAAGCGCTTTTAGACTATGGATGACGCTCATTTACGCTGTCATTCACACATTCATACTGGTGGCCGAGGCTACCCCAAGCAGTGACACCTGCCACCATCAGGAACACTTTCACAAACCGATGAACGCAGCATCTGGAGCAATTTGGGGTTCAGCATCTTGCCCAAGGATACTTTGACATGTAGGCTGCCATGGTCAAGAATCAGGCCACCAACCTACCAATCAGTTGGCGAAAGTATTCTGGCAGGTGTATGACTGGGACAATCTAACAAGGCTAGCTTTGTCTGCCCAACCTTGTAAGATGTACATCTATAGATAGAATTTGTATTTAAAGTCATGTACATGACCATTCTGGAATTTCTCTTTGCACTTAAAATATTCATCAGATAGGTGCAAATTTCTTCTATAACAGTGTAGGTCATGCTAGTCTTGTTAAATTGTCCATTCATTGAGTGGGGTTTGCCAATCTAGTCCCAATGAGGAATGTTTACTTTTCAAGGCAACAATTGTGACCATGGAGAGCAATGACAAGAAACTCCTATTTTCCTTGGCCATTGTTAAAAACAAAACACAAGAAACACAAGCCACCAAAACATGGAAGCCAACATAGCTTTCAGGAATGATTCACCGTCCCCCTAAGCCCTGCCACCAAGAAAATCATCTTCTTGACAAACAGAACATGGCTCTATAAAAAGTAAATGCCCACCACCCGCTGTGCCAGTTATCTGTTTGGCTTCTCTAGAGCTGTGATTCACTGCTAATGCATGGTGAAGGTGAAGGACATTTTATCCTCCCTGTATACATATAATATAAAGCACATGCTCTGCCACTGCCCAAGTCTGGAGCAAGACTTCCCTGCGTCAGTCTGTCCTTTCCACAGCTTTCCATCCTAGATTTATTAAGCCGTAAACACAGGTCAAGTCAACTTTCAGCACATCAAAGTCCTGCCCTTCCCCTGCCAAGTTGGACTGAGACGACCCTTCCAAGGCTAGAAAGGCACCAGCCCCTATCCCGAGAGAGGAAGTGGAGCTGAATTTGACTCTATAAATGTAATCATGTCCATTGGCTCTCCCTCTCTGGGATAGTTTGGCACTGCAGGTGGGTCGTGTTGCTACGGGATGAGATTTCCATTCGTCAATTTCACCAGAACAGATCTTTCGGGATCTTCCAGACTCCTGTTTCTCATTCAAGAGTGCATTTAGTAGATAGAAGTTTTAAGAGCTCTGTGTGTGTTCGCGCTGTTTCTCTGGGGGAGGCCTTTTGTGTCACTGTACATTGTTTGGCTCGGAGTAGCACAAGCACCATTAAAGCAATTTTTGCTGTCTTTGAGATCAAACTGTTGGCTGTAAAATTAAGCAATGTGCCATACCACCCTGTGTGATCTAAGCATCTTCTATAAAAGCTGGGCTAAGAATTTGTTTGGAAGAAGATACAAATGTCTCCTCTCTGTCATCTTTGTCCATAGACACTTCCACCAGACAGTCACAGGTATTTGCGCACTTTTTATATAGCAACCTGTAGAGGTAGGAGTCATTAATTCCAATCATCTTGATTGTGATGCATAACTATCCTGTTCCTGCCATTGGCTACAGTATACGTGAGTAAGGAGCAAGCAGGAGGATTTTTTAAAAAAGATTACACCAACAGCACACAATGAAGACAGTCAGGAGGACTGTGTGACTTGATGTATTTCTAAGAATGATACCATCAGACCATAGTGGTTTCTGCAAAGCTGCATTCATTATCATTCAACCCGTGTTTTTCATCAGATAATCATAAGATAAAATCCCATGAGAAGCAAGTTTGACTTAAATGACTAAATTAGTGGTTTTGGCTCAACCTGCTAAAACGTGTAGTAAAATTGAACAAGTTGAATATACTAAAATGTGACAACTTACTTAAAGTAGACATTTTTTTAAATGACAAAATGACCACTTTTCCCCAAAGCTGTGATGGGTTTCCAGAGAATGACTCTTGAAGGTGTAGTTTTTTACCCTTTATTTGGCATCACTTGCAAATTAGTAAATCAGTTTAAATCTCTGCCTGGATTGGCCTCTTTTTTGGAATAGACATTCATGGTTCTAAGGTGATGTATCCTGTTTCCTTTACCTCTAGTGCCATGTGAAGTGGTTGTGCTTATAGTACAGCCTCACAGAGCAACTTTCCTGACTGCATATTCCTAATCTCGTTGAGATATCCTGCTGATTAATAGACTGACAAACAGCCAAAAATATAACCTCCCTGGCAGACATAACAATACAGAGCATGCTTTCATGTTTCGGCTTTGTGTTTGATGAAACCCTACACCTCTGCCTGTGAGTTTCCTGTCCCCTGTGTCATATAGACCAGGAACTGCCACAAAGCTACACTGAAGTTATGAAGACTCAGCTCAGCTTGATTCACAACAAGATCCAAGTGAGAAAAAGTGTCAAACAACCAAGTATGGAACCACATTCAGGCTTCTTTGTGTTCCACCATGTATCACCATCTCTTTGACTTGGTGGAACACCAAACCCCAGTTAAACAGCTACTCTACATGACCTTCACAGCTACTCCGCTCCGGATTTCTGTGGCCTGAGAAGTATGTGTCTGTGAAGTAAGATCTAGCAAAAAAAAAAAAAAAAAAGCACAAAGGATGAGAATTATTTTAACTCAAAAGACAGCAGCCCAAGTATTGAATCCCTTTGAAGGGTTTGGCATTAAAACTACCTTCACACTTTATTACCAGGCTACAGATATGCAGGTTGACCCCCAAAAAACAACATTTACTCTACACTTTACACAGGACATGAACTTCGCAGGATTGTTTAACTCATCCACCACCACTCCCATCATCCCTAAACCAACTTCTATGCTCTTTAGATCATATCAAGTTTTCTAAGCATCCCATTGATGCATATGGGTTGGGACTGAGGTCAGGATGGGTTACTGCATGAAAAAATGAGTTAAAAAAAAAAAAAAAGAAAGATTAGTGGAAAAATTTAAAACAAAAACTTTTAACTCTTGAGTTTATTTGCAATTTAAATTGTTTTATTTGATTCTGATGCTAAATGTGTCAGTATGCATGCACACACACAGATGTGCAGAGGGAGAGGCAGGTGGACCCTGGATGAAGGCCAGTCCGAAGGTGAATAATGAGTGCTTTTCTGTAAAGTTAAGACGTTCTATCAGCAAGTAAAATACAGAAGAGAAAGAAAGAGATGATAATCTAGACATAAAGCACTTCAGAAATCCTCTTTTCATCTCCGCGATGGAACATCAGACCCGGAGCGTGGCCTGCAGTTCTCATCCTTAATGGATTGAGATAATGGCTGGACAAATTGTTCCCAGGCACTGTCTTCACTCTGCCCCACTGAGTTCAGGGATCGGGGGAGTAAAATAATCCGATTTTTCCTTCCTTTATCTCCCACACTCCAGAGAAGAAGCGAGAGAGCTTTGACATGCCATGTCTACTTGTCACGACCCCTTTTGTGTACCCTCCGCCCATCTGTGGACCCGGCTTTAGACGCCATCCCTTTTCCAAGGGCTCACTGTCACGGCCTCAAATAAACCTGCTGGAAGTGCCAGCCCTGTTTTCCATTTTCCTGTCCTTCTTTTTTCCTCTTTCTTTCTTCCCCAGTGTTTATCAGACTCTGGCCTCTCCCTAAATGAGGAGTCTCTCATGGTTAAGTGGTAGAGTTCATGCTGAGGTCCGTGGAAATTCACCAGGTCTCTTACAAACTGTTGTGGTGAGAAAAAGCTTGAGTCTGATCACCGGGATGTGAGCCACGCCAGGCTCCCCTGTGTCAGGAATGAGTATACAATGCGCAATAAGCACTTCTGCTGCGTGCTAAGTTGGTCCGGTCATGACATCCTTAAGCCGAGGGCCGTGCCAGCTCTCCTGTTACAAAGACAAATTGTGCATGCGGAATTTCCTGGAGAGGCTCCGAAAATGCTCCCCCAGTCTTACAGCCTGGCTCTCTGCGGGGACTTGCACTTGAGAGATTTAGTGCCATAATTTAGTCCTTGCTCTCATCCCAGCCCCACAGAAAGCCTACCAAACACTGCCTAATCCGCCTGATTAGCGGCGCGGCAGTTTTTCATGAGGAATTTTCAGGGCTGATGTTAGAACAGCATCAGGGATTGCCGGTGGTTGCAGGAATCTCCAGCGATGAGATAAAGCCCCACCCTGGAGACCAGGAGTCAAAACAGAGAGTGCAGTCAGGACCGGAATTCCTTTAAAGTTGTCTCACTGTGTTTTAACTAGCAACAGGTGAATCCTGAGTAATCACTTCATGGTGTGGGCGCCGCTGAGCTGTTTGTCGGGTGATGTTCCATCACAGCAGCGAAATGGAAACGTCTGTAACTCATATTTTATTAGGACATAGACCACTGCGAATTTTCAGATTGACCTTCTTGTTATACACTTATCCTAATCTGAGCTCCATGACATGAATATGAAGGCTCCCAGATGTAAAAGAGCAGGACGTGGAAAGAAAATCACTAAATATGGAGCAAAAAAGTTGGATATTATTCCTCCTTCCACTGCAAGTCAGTTTATTAATATTTATTCTACTCATGGGTTTATAGATTTTCCTATAATCCATATACTATTCTACAGTAAAATTTGACAAGTGCTATTATCAACACAATGCTATAACTTGACCACAACATATTGTCAACACATGATAACTGCTGTATTACACTGTGAATAGTTTAAGCACAAAAACGCCTTTCTTAAGGTCAGAAAAAAAGAAAGAAAAAATAGCATTTGAAATTTGTGAGTCTACAATATAGTGTTAACCATATGATGATATCAATTGGTTATCAAAAATGTTTGGCATGTTAAAGAATTCTACAAAAAAAAAAAAAAGAAATTCTGCAGTTATCAAGAACATAAGTTATTGCCTTCTGCTCCGACCTTGTGGATGCTCGAGGTCTGTAGTTTATAGTAAAGGTTTCATGAGGCTGTCCTAGGTTACAACAGGTAATTTTGTACAATCAGGTCATTAAAAAAAAACAATTGTCTCACTACAATAAAAAAAAAAATACTTTCGGAAAAAAAACATCATGCAATATAATATAAAATTGCTGTCACTGAATCCGTCAACACCACAAGGATGCAACCAGATTTCACTGATACCCATTTTATTCACTTCCAAAATTGTTTTGGGAGCCCAGTATGCAGAAATATTCAAATAGAATAAAAAGGAACGACTGCTTTTCACATTACATTGCTGCACTGGCGAACACAATCTTGTGGGGTACTCACAAACTCCAGAACATTACTTTTCGTAGGAAATCATGAACCCTTCATGAGGACAGCCTGCAGAGTTAGAGACACATGAACTCCTCCACTGTTGTTCATTCTTATTCATGTACTCCCATAAATAGTTTCTTAGGGCTTTTGAAGACCTTATACTTACCCTAAATATCCCATGATATTTTATGATCTTAATAAAACAGTGAACCCCAGAGGGGTGAAGAGCCACGATGTGAAATAAGCTGAAAAGTTGTTTTTACCCTGAATTATGTGGTATTGGAAAAAATCTCCCTGGTGCCCATCAGCTCCAAAACATATTTATTTTATGTGTTTTATGAATTGTGCAAACATGTATAATTCAGTGGCAGTAGCTTGTATGTTTTGAAATGTTTGGCTCCACCTAGGCGTGTCTATGCTACCATTCGAATATCAAGTATCCGACTGCTCACGCAAACCATGCAGCAACTGCTGTTTATGTGCCTTCCTCCCAGGCACTTCATAGTAATTCACTTTCCCCGTACAGGTTTCTCTCATTAAAAACAAATCAATCGTACAGACCCTGAAATGCTTACCTAATAAGCTACTTTTGGTTTCAATTATTTCGGCTTTCAAACATGATATACAGGACTTCTCAGGTGGAGAGGAGAAAAAAAAAAACACCCTGAAATTTAACATCCTGGCAACATGTCTGGAAAGGGTTTTCCAAAAGAAATTCAATGACATGCAACATGACGCATCACGCATCATGCCTGACTGCTTGATCTGTGATGTATCCCCCTGGTCCCCAAAATGAGCTTACTCATACTGCATACTCGGTGAGTCAGGGGGGAATCAAAGGAAATGACCCGTGAATAAAGTACATCACGTCATCCCTGAAGCCTCAGCCCACAAATCATGTTCTTTCTTTGCTTTTAATGCGAGTTATAGTCACTTTTATTTTAAATTATACCTGGCTCCACTTTGGCATTGTGGATGTGGTGCTAAAAAGCACATGTGAAGTCTAATGTGTAATCTGATAAACATATATTGCCTTTACAAAAGCCTTTAGCTATATAATCTCTTTGGCAAGTGAATGTGAGTCCCTAACACAAGGCGTGTACTGTTCACAGAGATGAATGTACATGTTCATTCTCCATCCAGTTCTGCATCATTCATCCCGATTGGCCACGGTCCCCTGATCAAACAGCGTAGGCTCATATGTTTCAGGGCGTGATGGGCTGGCTGCCCCTTCCACATGGGGGTATGAGCTGTTCCTCTTCCATCTGAGACTGTGTGTGGTCCTTATCTCTCTGATATGTGTCCAGCAGCCTTTGTAATTTCAAACCTATTGAGAGATGGTTTATGTGTAAATCCTTTACTGCCTTAAGCTTTTCCCACTTGCCTTAGAAACTTTTACCTCTGGCCCTGTGTAGGTCAGTGACACCGCTGAAGCTTTAGTTGTCACTGTGGCTCTGTAAGCCACATGTAAGAGTTTCTGCCATGTTGTCAGGCACTTACACACATCTAAATACTCACCAAATAACATCCATAAGCCTCGGGCATGGCTTTTTATCAGATTTAGGGCTGTAACTATTGATGTTTTTTCCAAAATGATTTTACAAAATTATGTGAAATTACCGGGCCCCACGGTGGCGCAGTGGTTAGCACTCATGCCTTACAGCAAGAGTGCTTGATGTTGAGGGTCGCGAGTTCGAATCCAGGGCCGGGCACTTCTGTATGGAGTTTGCAGGTTCTCCCCGTGGGTGCGTGGGTTT
>JAOWBC010000002.1:3389653-3401313 GCA_028566105.1 Hypoplectrus providencianus
AAAAAAATCATGGTCTTTTTACATAATTTTGTGAGATCAGACAGTTGTGCGTCTGTGTCTACTTTATTTAAGAGCAGTATCAAATATACCAAAGAGAAATTAAATCTGAAGTGGATACACCTGCTGTCAGAGCAGACTTCAGCCATTGTGACTTGGACTTGGGTTGACTCACTGTTTGACACCTTGCAGCCTGACAGAAAATAAATTATTTGACACTTAACATGTTAAAGTGAAACAATTGACTTGAGAAGGAACTGGAATGAATGTCTGTTTTTATGTCATGTTTCAGTTGAATTATCACATTAAAAAATGTTTCACTGTAGATATTACTATGTTGTTGATATTACAAGTGCATGGGTTAAGTCAGCCGTTACTAAAATTTTGTTCATCATTTGAAAACCCATTCGGATCAGTAAGTGTTTATGAGCGACATTAGCCAACGTTAGCCAGATAAAACCTCACATCTCTGGAGTTAATGAACGGTCCCTGTACACCGATTTAAATCAGCTTATATAAAATAGCACATTGGTACCGAAAGTTTACGCAAAGCACACAAACACAATCTTAAGGTCAAGTTACATTCCAATGTTGATTTTCACATCAAATGTCGACATTGTTATTTGAATAAGGACTTTACTTTACTTTCCCAAGACATAATGATGGGACTTGCTAGAGACTTAGACCAGATGACTTTAGACATATGTCTTCCATGCTGTATTGCATTGGTATTGTCAGGGTTAATTGCAAACTACACCATCTCATATTTTTGCTTTCTGGGATTTTTTTTAATGGATCATTGTGAGGGTTAGGTGTGTGTGTGTGTGTGTGTGTGTGTGTGTGTGTGTGTGTGTGTGTGTGTGTGTGTGTGAACTATCATGGTAATTAACATTTGGTGGAGGCTTCTGGTCACCTCTGTGTCACTGTGACATTAAGCTGACAAAAGTCCCCTGTGTCATACCAAAAGAAAGAAGTGGCTGAATTGGTCAGCAGAGGCTGACCAATAAGAACAGACTGGGATTTTTGTGAGGAGGGCTTAAAGAGACAGGGGTTAAACACAGCGTTTCAGCTTGAGGGCGAATTCATATGTTTAGACAGACAGTATAAGAAAGAAAATCTTTCATACATTAAAACATGTCACATCTTCAAGTAAAACCATAAAACAAATATATATGAACAGAAATAGGCAGAAAAATGTCCCCTCTACAACTACATAGCACTGCTGAGTAACAGGACAAATATTTAAAGCAGTTCTCACTGTTTCAGACTGACATGTGACACCCATAGTGGGAGAAATCCTCTTTTGGGCTGACAGTACACATTGTGCTCCATAACACATCATTCTCATTCCTCAGCTGGCAGGGACAGCTAGCATGTTAGCATTGCTGCGTCCACCTGCACACTGCAAGCAGAGGACAGTTAGCTTGATTTGGGAGCTTTGGACGTTAGTGGATATTTGCTTGCCCTAACAGTAACAAAAGTACTCACACTGATGAGTGAATTTGTTATTGCTTGACGAGAAACACAAACGCTGCTTTTAAAATCTGAGAACAAAATGTCTTTTTTCGTGTAAGAACATTAAGAGAACAGCTGAATGCTTCATGATGTCATTTTTTCAGGAAATCGGAGGAATGAAAGGTCGCTCAGACATGTTGACGTAAAATGGGAATGCACTGAACATAAGTGTCTGACAATGATGTAAGAATGATAATAAAAGTTAATCTGTTGGGAACCTAACTTTACTCATTCATTTAAAAGCCATTAGGTTGCACTTGTATTGCTCCATAGAATCCCTCCGCTGTCATTATCCATTAGGATCACCTCCATAGTGAACACATACTCCTCTTGTCTTTTCCTACATCTTGTGTCCTTCAAATAAGATTTATATGCTACTAAACTCCAACAATGTCACATTTAAAAAGACAAATTCCATATTTTTAAATTTAGTGACATGGTAATACTATTAACTTCATTATCCATTGCATAGTCTATGGAATCTGATAGAAATTACAAAAAAAGATGCTCATAGCTTGAACACTTGTCTGAACATCCTCATGTTTTTAAGGGGGCATTCACACCTGAGCTCTTTGGTCTAATATAAACAAAATCTGATGCATTTTGTGGTATAATTTGTTTGTTTTTTTGTGAACCAAACAACCAAACTCTGGCACACAAAAAATGAGTTTCTTCCATGTGGACCAAATACACTCGGTGGCAGGTGAGAATGCAGTCTGAACCAAACCAAGGAATGCACCAAAACACAATGCATTCTGGGTTTCTTTTTTTGGCAGAAAATTGAGGATCAGCACCAAGCAAGATACTAGCTGGCTTGAAAGATGTCTAACAGACAGACGTGGTCTAGTGATGAGGTAAAGGCGCCTATGGAAATTTGGACAGACGATTACATAACACACAAATTCTTCTTATTATTTGCTGCTGGTAATTGATTCAATCGAATAGGGGATCAACGCAATGTAAAAAAAGAAAAAAAAACAACCAACAACAACAAGAGCAACACATTTCTTCTTAAGTTGTTTCTAAAGGAACTCAACTTGTCAGCTGTCAAAAAGAATCATGTTATTAATTCATTTTAACAGCATTTCTAATTCAAGAACTTGGCTTAAACACATTTCTTACCATTTTTACATCAAATGATGCATGGCAGTCTGCATGGTGTGATATTTTCACAGCTCATTGTCAGTTCATATCATACATTGGACTACAAAAGAGTTGAAAACCTGCAAAGTTAGAGCTATTTCAAGAGTACTAGAGGTGTGGTTACAGCAGTTGCAGATGATTGGCGTAGCCTGTAGTGCTGGGCCCAATGTCATAGTCAGTTTCCACCTACTCCATACTTGGCAGAGTCAACTTTCCTGTTTTCCTAAACAAGCCTCCCCACTTTGGTTGCTTTACAGTTTACAAGTTGTGCAAGGCACTGTCACTGTTTTCCCTCACTGTATTCCTTTCTTTCCGTCTTTCCTTGTTTGCTCCTTCTCTCCTCCCTCCTGCATTTTCTTTTTGGCAGTATAACACAGCAAACCCATCATCTCGGGCTGCTCTCGCCAACCATGACCTGCGATTGGAAATGGATATCCAAACAAAGCACAACCTATCATCTTTACATTGTGGCTAATAGGAATATTGGAGGGGCGTTTCCAATAACACAGGCACAGCTTTGAGTAGCCACACAAGTTCACTGGGAGGTTGGAGAGAACACATAAAGGAGGGATTGGACGACTGGAGGGGAGAAAAAGAGAGAAAGTTAAAAGAGGATAAGACGGAAGGGCAAACTTTGACAAGAGGTGCTTCATCAGAACTGGTATATGATACTGTACGTGCTCCTGAGAGCTGCAGACAAAATCCTCATTGTTGCAACTTAACACCAAAGAAAATAGTTAGAGTTCATGGAAACAAAAAACACTTGGTTAGGGAAGTTTGGTCAAAGGCATTGCACCCTTTATCCAGTGCTCCTATGCTATGCTGTCCTCATTTGTTGCCATTATCATTCTTCCTGTGAATGCTTTCCATTGGCCAATTAGACAAGATTCATGCTACTGGAAGTGTTCTGGTTTCTGTTATATACAGTAGTAAGGACCAATCATATCTAAGCATCTGACTGAATGAAAGTAAGCAATTTAGTGGCAATTATTGAAAAGGCTCTAAAGGCCCCAAAGGTTCTACCCACAAGCTAATGGCTAACATGCAAGCAAGCTAGTAACATGCTAGCACTAGTCAGTGATAAACCTCCATGAACCTATTTCTAACTGCCTAGGTTGCCAGCGTGGTTTTCTATCATAATTTGTAATGTCCTCTTTGATCATTTCCTTGTTTATAGATCCTTGTCATTGAAATTAAAATTGTAGTAAACTGAAACATTTCATTTTAATTTAGGAATGAATGCTTTTGTCCCTTGAAATAGCTTGGCTCCAATGCATGTACTCATGATTATTCCATGAAAACCATGGAGGAGCAAGGTGAAGTGTGAAGCTGTTTGGATTTGTGGTTTTTGAGAAATATTCAAGGCAAAAATTATCAACATGATCAGAACAGGCACATTTGAAACAATCATTGTTCTGGTTTTATAAAAATATCTAACATTATTATTATGATCACTCTTTTTTATAGAGTTCAGTGATAAAATCCTTGTGTACCACAAAATAATTTAATAGACTCAGTTCTTAAAAGTTTACAGTCTGCCATGCTGTGATCCTGCAATGCTTTTTACTTCAATGATTTAAAAGAAATGAGTATTGTAATAAGATATCCATGATTAAATATTGTGACCTATCCTTAAATAATTTCAGGCTGCCATGGTTCCGAAGTTTAAATATTACATATGCTTTTGCGTGAGTGAAATGCATGCAGACAGAGATATAGCGACTCTGTCACGTTTTTAACCACCTGCTGATGGTTCCTAAGTCAAAGAAGAGATGTGACATATTACATCAGAGACTATACAGTTACATATGTCTTTTCACTGAAAGACAGATTCTCTCTGTCTGTTGCTGTGATGGAGGGTGCCTGTTTGTTTTTGAGAGTGCGTCGCCCCTATGGCTGTCTTCCCACTCATGCAGGTAGCCCTGAGGGGAGAGAATGGAGCTCTTTGACAGGAGAGTGGAGGGGGAAGCAGGGGGTTTCATTGCAACCACCATCCACTCCCTGTGCCTGGACTCATTCTGTAATGAAATGGCCTGTGTCATGGAGGCCTTGTCCAAACAATGGGCCTATTCAACCTGGAGAGGAGTCTCTGTCAGGACTAGGCTGAATACGATACCTCTGATTTAGGGCTGCAGCCCCTCTTTCTCTCCATCTTACTATTTTTTACCATAGCTCTAACCGTCCTCCCCTACTCCTTCCTCTGCTTCACTTTGTCCTCATGATCCTTTGCTTTCTAGTTCTCTCTGTCTGCTTCCTAGAATCAGCCAACGGAAACAAATATGTCAATGTTACACAAAGAACTCAAAGCTAAGTGTTCACATGTGCATGTTCAGAAAAGCTATTGCATGTCAGCGAACATTATTCATGTTTCCATTGAAGCCATTTTGGCTTTACATGTTATTGGATCGTATTTCATGTTATTAGGGTTTTTGGTGTCTCATTTGTTTTGAGTTCCACGTGTGCTGAATGGTTTTCACTTGGCGCCAACGGCCGTCTTCTAATTGTGTTATTCTATTTTACTCGTGTTTTTTACACCAGTGTCATGAGCATAAGTACAAAATATAATTGATCCTATCTTTTATAGAAAGAGATGTATAAGTTGTGCAACGACTGTGCAAAACAACAAATATGTCCTGAGCTTGCAAATGGAAAGAAACAAACTAAAAAATAATTAATTAAATTATAATTATTATTTGAATTAAAACACACCAAATAAACTAATTGAAAAATATGGAAATAAAATAACTTCAAACAAACAAAGGTTTTGCATTATGTTACTAGGTGTCAGCATTCTCAGGCAGTCACTGAGACTTGCCTGCTGTGTGTTAGCAAGCTCACGTTAGCTATTTGATAGCAAGCTAATGTCTGCTAATATTTTCCCTGATGTCCTCTAAAAAGTTTAGTTTTTCAGTTTGTCATATTTTAAAAGCTTAGTTCTGGCTCTTAGTAATGCATCTAACCACACTGCATTTAACCAAACAGCAGCTTTTAGACATGATTCTGTTGTTTGCTGACAGATTGAACTGATGCGGAGATTCCTTCATTCAGCACAAAGTCTGTGGAGAGCAACGGATTGCTGTCTCCTCTAGTGGGTCCTAACTAAAACTGGCTATTCTTCTAGTCTTACGTATGAAGCGCAGTGAGAACACAGTGTGGATTAATTTGCAGTGGTTAGGGTTATTCCTGAGCAGAGCAGTGGCAGATCACTGATGATCACAGTATCCAGTCATTGTTCTAAGGTCAAGGCAGAAGGAATACTTTGAGTTCTGCCAAGGCTCACAATGATTAAATTGATGAGTTTAACTTTAAAAAAAAAATTCCTTGGCTAACCCAACCCCCACGTCAGAGAACATTTGCAGATTCAGTTTCTTCCACAAACACAGCGCAAGATCCTTTAATGAGAAAAACAGAAGCTCAAACAAATGTTCTCTAAATTGAATCAGCTGGATGCTCTGTTTCCTCCATCTGATCATGTCTATTCTAGCATAATATATGGATATGTGTGTTAAGTTATATAAATATATATAAGGTAGTCTCTCTGATCTCGGTCTCCCACTATGAGAGTGTTTGTCTAAGAGAGAGAGCCAGACAGAGAACCTATGGGTTTCTCTGCCAAGTGAGGTTGCATTCAAAAAACCCTCAATTACACAGGCAGGCTGCTGGAGACACTCTGGCTATTTGTTTGAGGAGTTTTAGCTGCATGTCAGACGGCCATGAAATGGACTTCAAATTAAATGGCCGTGCTTAGTTGTTGCTGAACACTTCCACTTTTGGAAACTGTTATGAATAAACATCCATAAAGTCTTTGAGAGCTGGAAGCTGTTAATACATTCTTTTAGGGTAACTCAAGTCAGCTAACACTGATATAATGTAGTTTGTTTTTAATATTTTCTTTTTTGAGAGGTAGTTTAACAGAGATAGAATTAGACAAACCTATTAAAATTAGAAAGACAGAATTCTTACTGTAGGTTGCAATTTGTCTACAGTATAGAGATCAAGTCACCTAATCATGGTGAACCACAGACTCTGGCTACACTGCACAGAAAAGACCGCCTTGTGTTATATGAATAAAATGAGCTGGGAGGTAAATCACTAAAACCACTTCCTAATCTCTGAGTCAAGGATGCCATTGTATATCTGCTGCAGTTGGTGTAATGTAAAACCTGCACCACCATGCACATGATAGAGCTGTTTAACAGGGTTAAACACATAGTTCAAAGATACGGCAAGCTGGAACAGCGCAATTTGATCCCAAATTGTACAGAGAAAGGTCAACTGTGCACCTGTCTATATGGTGGTGGCGGTAGGGTGACCAATGCAACTTCATCCCCCCCGCACCTCAAAACCCATCTCTCAACAGATATTATCTCAGATGACAAACTGAGGTAAATGGGCTTGACACAAAGTAATGGATTATCTGACAAGTACACAGCAGCCTGTGTGTTCCCCAGAGAGAAGGGATGGCTTTAAAATAGATTTACAGTGAGGGAGTGCTTGGAGAAAAGCCACACTCCCTTTACTGTAATGCACAATCAGCACCCATTCCAGGATTTCTTTTAAACATCTGTAGTCACCTTTTCTTAGAATTCCTCCTTTTGCTAGCCTCCTCTGCCAAAAGTACAAACAACACAAACGTATTTGGCTGTGTTTTATATGTGTGACAACCTTTTCCAGCAGTTTTCCTGGCTCGTAAGGCCATGACGGCAAGGAAGATACACTGTTTGTGAACATTGGTGCCTGGTGTTTTGAGCTGGCTCTGACGACCCCCTGCCACCAGGCATCTGAAACAGACAGGAACAAATACAACAATTCACATTACAGACAGCAGATTTCATGAGCAGCAGTCATGCCAGGTACCAGGAAATCACACCTCAGCAACTGGATCCTAGAGGAGAATTAAAAGGGAATGAGAGAGAATAAAACATGAACAGAACTAATGGAGGACCCAAGCCAACCAAACCAACCCGAACCCTATTGACTCATGGGTTGCAATAACTGAATATTTATGTATGTTTATATTTAAATAATGATGAGAACTTCTGATTGCTGTACTTCATTTTGATGTATTGGAAAACTGGTGTGATCTATCATAATGCAATTCACACCCCTGTCCAACTATTATGCTATATTAATTATTTATTGTATAGTCAAATACAAAATACCCTCGGCTAACATATTAGCCAAGGTTATGTACTTAAATAAATGTTCCAAGCGCTAAAGGCGTTGGAAAACAAAACATCTACTGATAAACAGCTGAAACTGCAACTAACTGCCATTAGCTTGTAGCATAACATGGCCAAATGTCCTTGCAGCTGAAAGTAACTGTTATGGCTCTGGTAAATGAATGAATGAGAAGGATTGGTGTGCTGGATGACAAAGGACAAGATTGTTACAGCTGTTACCTTTTCGGGGTTCACATTTAAAATGTGATCACATTGTCACTGTCTTTGTTTAAAAATGACGGACAACGGTAAAGTCTACTCTGGTTGGGACAACACTAATAGTTTAGAGGGTCAAGGGGTTGTGGTCTGCATTACACACCACTGGCTTACACTCTGTGCCAGTGTAAACCTCAAAATAGTGTTAGGTCTAAATCAGAGCCAAAGCCTCCTTCTCAAACACGGAATATTAAGCTGGTAGGAATTGCATTACTTTGAGAAGTAGAAAACAAGTCCATCAATGCCATCCTCCCCTTCCTGCAACAGAACTGTGCCAGCACCCACAAGACTGGCTGCCACTGGCTTTAAAGGATCCACCAGAAGTGGTGAAGCCAGAACAGGAAACGACCACAAGAGTTTGACACACTCACATAAATTGTCCTGCACTTTAAAGCAGGTCAGTTAATGGTGCAACCAAAGTGGAAAGGTACTCATAAAAGATACAGTAATTAGCCAACATGGCCAAGGAACTGAGTCAAGTCTTTCAAACTGTGGGATGAGCAGTAGTCAGAGTAATAGTAAATGACATCAAAATAATAAAAGTATGTAGCTTTTCATAACATTCTTATAATGCAAAATTTATTGTGACTGCTTTAACTGTAATATGGAGTGCAATGGCTAGTAAAGAATGATAGATTAACAGTGCAGGTAGTCATTGAAAAATTAGTAAAATAAAAACAATGCAATAATACTGAATACATACACATACATATTAACTAATACAAATGTACATTGTGCAAGTGGCTAGCATAAGCATTTATAAGCATATGGTTGATTCATTTGTCATAATCAGTTTTAACTATTTATATGAGGGCCTAATTTCATTTTTCCTGTTAAAACTCTTTTCAGTTCTTTATTCATTGTGGTTATTATGAACCTTGAAAAAATGATCTTTTTCTTTTTAGCCGTTTTGACATTAACGTTAATGATTCATATATTATTGTTTATGGTGGGTTACTGGTATATTTGAATAGGAACAAGTGGAGGTACAGAAAGACACATTTATATATAAAGGTTGATTGATTGGGAATAATGAAACAGAAGCAGTTTAAGTCTTTTTTTTGCAGATGAAAGAGACTGTATGAACAGTTTTTTTTTTTTTTCTAAAAGTACATTATTAATAGAAATTGCATTATAAATGCACACAATTGAAATAAACCAATGAATTCTGTTTCACATCATCAATGTTTATAATTGCGGTAACTTTTCGGACCTGGTTATTACGAAATTATGGCCTTACACCAGCTTTAGCATTTGTGCCACCTGCAGGCAATGCAGTGTAAACTATTCTACCTAAAAGAAATAAATCTTTTGCTGAACCACTCAACCTTCCATATGTTACACTCCTTCACACACACTAAGGCTCATTACCGTTTCACTTCAAATGAATCATCTCCATCTTTGATTTATTATGTTGATGCAGCTTCTGGTTTGGGTGGGTGTTAAACCGTTCAGTCTTTCCGCATGATTCGAGCATACAAATTAATTATGATGTGTCAGCTCACAGTCAGCTTCATGATCATCTTGTACCCAGTGACAGTGCATCATGGGAGGTGAAAGGTAAAAGCTGCCAGGAGTCAGCATTACAGTAAAACCTGTGGGATATAAACCCTGTGCTGACATGAAAACATACTTTTGTATCCTCATCCCTCATGCTCATGTTCCTGTACGTCTACAACAGCCATAGACTCGGTTTTGTCTGAAGACAGATTTGTTATTGGTTGGAACATTCCCTGCATTGAGCAATAACACGTTATGCCAGCAGTTATCGCTCGAGGGAAGAATACAAATTGACACCAGCACAACAGCTCATTAAGCTTGTCATTTTAATTACAGACTTCCAAGAAATCCAACATCAAATCCCTTGAATGTCCTTGTGTGCAATATTGCCGTATTTCTCATCTTCATGTCATTATAAAAGGCTGAAAAGCTGTATTGACAGAAGCAGGCATCTCTATGGAATATGCTTCATCTCCAATAGCTGATGTATTTTTATCCTGGCTACAGCCAGCAAAGCTTGCTGTTACTATCCGGCTATCAGCAGTCTACTAATAAATTAATAAATAAATACATAAATAAATAAATAAATAAGATCAAAATAAATGTTTTAATTGCTGTTAGAAATTGTTTTGTTTAAAATACGCATTGTGGAAAAAAAAAAAAGTTTATTGTTAATTGGGCATAGGTAAGTTGGTGTTAGCAAAGTTGGCAAATGCTGAAATAGCTGCCACAATATTGTGTGTGGCCTCTAAATGTGACGTGAAATGCATACATTATGTGTATTGACTATACCTTGACAGGTAAATAGAATATGACCTAGATACATACCTACCTATGTTCATATTTTTGTGCATTCGGACATCATGATTTAATTTTCTGCTTGACATTATTCACTGTCATATGGCTGCCTGGTCATTGATACTTCAGTTATACTGAACTACTGTATGAAGATAATGTTTCTGAGCCAATCTGTTCCCCAGATGTTGTGTTTATAGTTGATAATGGCCATTAGACAAAGACAGAGTTGACCCATTTTTTTTTTCCATTAGCCAGTGGTTCCATCTTTTTAAAGGACAATAAAGGACCATCCATAAGAACATTTAATCGATTAATCTCCATGTTTAATCTATGCAATGTTGAACCTGACATCACAATGTGCATCTTGTGAGCGCCTGGTCTGGACAAAACGGTTGCACTCTGGGGATCCTTGAATTGGTGAAGGACTCCAGGTGCATTGAGGTTAAATTTCACTGCAGCTCTCCAGCTGAAAAAACACACCAGACTTATACAAACAGCCAGAGAGGAGCTCTTAGTTGACTATTGTCTCGTTATGTCAAGCCAGTGCAATGGATTTAGTGTGCTCATGCACATACTGTGCACACTGAAGCATTAGAAGGGACATTGTTGACTAGTGTAGAGTTGTTATTACTTATTTATATGTTTCACATTTTGATTATGGTTTAATCTATTTGTGCATTGCACTAAAAATTGATCTCAACCAAGTTTCCTTGTTAATATCCCTACAGGTGTTGAGTCAGTGTCCTTACCATTAAAATCCTTTCCAATAAAGACAGAAATGCAGTGAAAAAAATCTTTAAAAGAGATTTGTTATGATGTCCTTTCCATGTGAACCTCTGACCCCCGGATAATAAACTGTTGATTAGCTCATCAAACACACTACAGATTTCATTTGAAAGTCAGTGAGCAGCCCTCACTGAGTCATGCATTCATGTGAGTGCACGCACACACATCCATGGCTGCACACTGACTTAAACCGACACACGCACACACATTCAAACGAGAGAGCTTAGGGGAGATTTGTGATCTTGTAAAAACACATTGAAGGACGAATGGCTCAGACTAGTTGCACTTGTCAAACAGCACCTGCAGCGTGGGCCTTTCATGTTCTGCAGGCAGGAGACAAATGAAGGGAGAGGGAAAGACACAGAGACAGGGTGAGAGTGGTTGTCAATAACAGTCAGGCATTAATGAGCAAAGTGTGTGTGTGTGTGTGTGTGTGTGTGTGTGTGTGTGTGTGTGTGTGTGTGTGTGTGTGTGTGTGTGTGT
>JAOWBC010000002.1:3414376-3437771 GCA_028566105.1 Hypoplectrus providencianus
TATCTATCTATCTATCTATCTATCTATCTATCTATCTATCTATCTATCTATCTATCTATCTATCTATCTATCTGATAGATAGATAGTTCACACCATCTTCAACTTTCTTTTGGATTTGAGGCATAAAAACCGAAGAAACAACAGAATAAATGAGTGAAAGTAGTTATCTGTGGTGTTGAGAGGGCTTGGTGAGCTCTAACCAAAAATGTCTTTAGTATAAATGAACAGGCTTTAGTACAACAGACAGGGCCAAATGGACAGAGAAGGATGAACATGTTGGCTTTTTTAATAAATAAATGTGTTGGAAAATGTAGAATTCCAAAAGCTATAAACTTTAAGTGACTGGCGCGTGATTGCTTTTTTTCCCTTGCTAATTATTCTCACTTGCCTTTCCAGCGGCAAACGTAGTTTTCATGACACCGGAGACAAAACATAGCATGAAAACTATAAATCTCTAAATTCAAGTACAGTAATGGTGATAAAACCATTTTATCCTCCCTCAGCCAATAGAAGGTGAACTGCTGTGCACTTGTATTGTAAAGTGATTGAGAGTGAAATGCCACAGAGAGTTAAGATAATGACATTTAAGCCAGGGTCATTATATTCAGGAAGTTGTAACATACTACATTTGCCCCGGGTCACATCATCATCCTGAGCTCTCTGTTAGTGACATCTGTTACTAATGCTGAGCAAGCATATGGGAAACTTTGATGGAACTGAAAGATTTGGATTCACTGAAAATAAAACAGCCAGCATCTCTTATTGGCTTTTGAGATGGTTAAATCCCCTGACAGAAATCACGCTGACGTATCGGAAAAATCTCTGTAGTGCCACGGTCGACTGTTGGTAGATTCCAAGTTTGCATGCTTAGCTTGGACCCAGTTTATCTGTCCTGCCACAATCTGATTGTGCAACCATATTTGTCAAAGAGGGGTTCTTGTGCCCGGAGCCAATGATAACACAGCTAACATATCACACACAAAGCTATTGGATGGAAACTTGTCAATGTCAAAAAAAAAACAAACCAAAAAAAAACCGCCTGGCCCTGTTGACTTCGGTTGCTAAGTGTCAATCTCTCAATTTGATCAGCATTTAAAAGAGGTAAATAGAAAATGTCTGCATGTGTGTGACCTGAGTTCAAAGGTTGGCTGCAGTTTGAGAGCTAAACAGGCTCCAGACAATGAGAGGGTCCAGTGTTGGCCCCGTGGGACCCGGCCTGTTGAAATGACGGCTTGGCTGCAGTAAATATTGACTTTGCTAAGCCAGTGTTTACCTTTGAGGCTTCTCGGAGAAACTACAAGACAATTTATTTTTGATTCATGCCAATTTCCCCGGCTTGTAGAAATGGAGAGTTACATAGTGAAACTCACAGTGTATTTTTGGGTGTTTGGATGAAGTAGTGCTTCCAACGGAACTGTAATTGCACTGTACAGGAGTCATTTTGGACATGCAAAGACTGCAATCTGCTATCTAAGGATGTCGAATGCAGAAGGAGACAGAGTGTATTGTGCTTCTCTCAGTGTGAGCCCAGTGGCAGATGCCATGACTAGCCTATTTCCATACACTCAACCCAGAAGAGATAGTGGGTCAACTGCCAAAATGCCAGCTCAGCATTATTAACCTAATGTCTGCTCGCTGTTCAGATGTTGCATATAAAATGACAACATTAGATCAGAGTGTTTGCTTTATAAAATCCCTCTCCACTTGAATTGTATGTTTTTATGTTTATGTGTCCTTAAATGAAAATATCCATGTTGGCCCCATATGGGAAAATTGTTGGATGCAAATATGGAACCGAAATGGGTTTGTCCAGTGGTTCAATGGTGGCCCCAACTTTGTTTGTCCCTTTCCACCACTGGATGGTACTAATTGTGCTCCTTGGCTGGCCTGCACTGCTCTTTCACAGGTCAACCTATCGTGCAGTCAGCAGTGGTTCTCCTCCCTCTGTTAGCTCAAACAGGCTGAACCTCTCTGATGGTCCCAGAAGCCACAACTTTAGATCCCAAGCAGACAGAAAAATAAAGATGAGCATGGCTCTATTTCACCAGGTACGGTCAACCTGCGTTCGTCTGCTGTGCTCGCTGCAGTCAAACAAGCCGGCTAGAGGTGGGGGGTGGGGTGAGAGCGACTTTGGGCAAGATTCAGAATTTCTCCTTGAGGAAGGTATCATAAATGTGTTTCCAGTCCTCTTTTAGAGTTTTCTTCTTATGTGGGAAAGCCATGTTAAATAAAATATTAATCATCGCTGAGTATTTTAAAACAAGTCTGAAGGGGGACTTTAATCATTCAGCTTTTGAGCTGGAGCGGCTATTTCATTTGATTCTGCCGAGTATCATTGCTTTGGTAAACACATTAACTCATGCCTTTGCACTCCAGTGACATTGTCACTGATGTGCATTTAATTCTAAGGGCTATAAAAAATTGCTGAGCATTATATAAAGTGAAGTACCGTGGGGATAAAAAGAGGAGAGAGAGAAACAGAGAATGCATTGAAACTCAGGTTGTTATTCACCTGTCATCTTAAACAAACACCTGGGCATGTGGAGTTTCAAGAGAAAAATACGAATTCCAAGAACTGACTATTCATGTTGTTTGAATGGTCAACTCCATAAGTACATGAGTACAGAGGCGGCTCTCTGACCTTTGTGCTGTTGAAAAACTGCTGTATTCTATTCATTTATTTCATGGGTTTAGTGTCATACTGATATATTGTTCTTTTTATTCGTGTATATATATATATAGATATATATATACATATTTAACCTACATGCTGTGTAGTGCTTTGTATTGCACATGTGACGCTTAAAACAGCAGTGCAGAATTTAGTGGGATCTTTTGGCAGAAAGACCCTCCAATGGCCTCACACAGAGCAGCAGGATGCCCGGCAGAGATGCTCCATGAATCTGCAGCTGGTGTTTATTTCCTGCATGCTTGCCTTGGTGTGCGATGTAAAGATGGTTGCAGAGTTGGCCTTGTTTGTCCATGTGCTCTGGATCTGATGCCCACCTTCTCCACCTTTTCTTGTGCGTACTATGTTTACATTAAAATGACAAGTTGTAAAACAGCATTAAGGGCATACATTTGCTTAAAATTAATGGTGTTTCCAAATATACATTTTTTTTTAATTCCACAAAAAAGAAGGGGAAAACAAGTAAGTGATCAAAAAAATATTTGTACACACGATAAAAAGTAGAATGCTCTGCCACATTGTCACATATTAGGCAAAAAATAATTATGCATAGCATAAAAAAAATCTGAATTTAACGAGAGTCCAAACTCTTATTGGTGCTTTGGCATGGTTGGACAATTGAATGGTCATCAGAATTTTATATTTTATCAACTTAATGATGATTCAGGTTCCAAATATCACACAAGCAGCTCAACAAAATCCATAACAGTCCTGTCATACTTGATCAGAACAATGACAGAATGTGCACACTATGTCTGACTGCCAAACAGTCACTACTTTAAGAGATAGATGCAGCTAGCATTATGATGTATTCCCTGTCTGAAAGGAGCTCATGAGCACTGCTTCCATATAAATTCCTTCTTTTCCCAGGGGAGGCCTAACAGTATGTTTAGAGATAGGAATGATTGCTGCAGTACATCATATTGAAATGCCATTAATATAAAGGACTGATTTGCTTTGTCAAGGAGGCCGTGTCATGGTGTGATAAACGAGTACAAAGACTTCATAAATACCCTGGGAGAAAGGCAGTGTGGTTGGGACAAACGCCCAGGATCCACTTAGAGAAACACAAGATTTATGGTTCACAAAGTGAGAGGAAAAGAGAAAAGCCATGGAGAGAGTGTGAGATAGAGGACAAGAGGGAAGAAAGTGACGATTTTTCCTTTAAAGTCGAATGAAATATTGAGTTTTGTGGTATATTACAATATGGTATAATATGAACCTATGCTCTCTCTTAAACACGCTATATGACTGCGAAAAAAAAAAAATCATGTTTCTATGAGTCATTTTCTGGAGCACTTTTTTACTCCTTTCACGGTGTTAAACAGGGACACGTCAGATTAAAGACCAACACTGAGCCAAATGAATTTTCTGTTTTTTTAAAGGTGGGAATGACATCATTGGCTGTCACATCACAGGTAAAAAGTTTTAAAATAATAAATGTGTCAGGGCTATTGTTAGACTTCTGTCGCTGCCATAGCAGAGTATTGCTCTGGAAACAGACATTAGACAGGATGTTGATTCTCTATCAGACCTGAAATTGTAAAATTGCATTGTACTATCCATAGTAATTAATCTACATTTAGTCCTGCTTTTACCTGCATGGTTTGGACTGTGTGATGTCTCATCTGATACAGATGCAGATACAGATAGGGCCCTCAGCATGCAGTACTACCATATGTGAGAGATGCTGTGATGGCCACACCTGCAGCCTCACATTAAATGTTACCAGTTCCTTTGGTTTGCTGCGGTGGCATCCTCCTGGCTGGCAGAGGGCCTTTACAGCTGCAGCAACTTCTCTTTTGGGGAGCCTGATTGCCAATTGGGATGTGCCATGTGTCCACTGCAGCATGGGGGAGAGATGATTTGGTTTTTGCTTCTTTATCTTTACTTTATATTTTCTTTCTTGGAACTTGATATTTATCTTGTAGTTTTATTACATTTATTAAGTCTAGAAAGAGGTTTTGTTCTTTGTTTATATACATATTCTTGTCTTTAAATTATTTACTGTTTACTCTCCCTTCGGCTTGGTTGTTGGTCTGATCGACCAATATATATACCTCCATGTGTCTGGTGGGAGGGGGTTAGTTAGTTCTTTTGCTTTTTGGTGATGTTATGTTAATGTTCTGTTCAACCCATTGATAATTTTAGTTCTTTTTATTCTGTTTTTTGGCGCCGGCTGTTTGTTAAATTTTTGTTATTTCTCATTTTTTAGAGAAATAAAAGAAAATACTTTGTTTTTCACCACAAACCCTGTGTCACGTCCTATCAGTCCGCTCGGTCCCTCACAGATGCACTGGGCTTTCCATCGATATGGATTCATGTAAAACACATTCACTTAAATATGAATGGATCAAGCAGCCTGATCTCACAACATTTTTGTGAAATGAACAAAAATCGCTTAACCTCAATTTCCATGCTAGTGGCATGCAATGTGTGAGAATTATGGACATTTACCAATGTAAAGTCCATGTGGGTCCCCTTTATGTGCTAGTACGCAAATGACATATTGCAATGTTTCTAGTCCTAAATCAAATGAAACCCCTCTGCTGTTGAGGTACCCAGCAGTAAATAAATCATTTGGCCATGCAGGGAGCACAACCCTTCCTCCAATCATTTCATTTCCTCATGACTTTGTCCTCATCGTTTTTCTCCCTTATACAAATGAGCACAGTACGAGGGGAGGAGTAACGAGAGAATTAGGGAAAGAGTGACAGCAATAAAAGAGTTTTCGGGTGTTCATGGGTTTCACATTTTTCGCCTGACTCATAGCTCATTAGACAAATGATATCAAGTGTTCTTTTCTTCTTGGAGGTGAAACAGGGAGTGGTAAAGTAACACTGGGGCGTCTCATGGCCAAATGGATGTGTGGGTTGGAGGACTTTTCCAGGAATCAGGTTCTGTGATTCAGTGTGGGAATGTTGAATACCTTTTTATTGCTCTTCTAGAAAAATAATTTAGCTCCTTAATAGCTTTTGATGCTTTTGGTGTTCTTTTTTCCCCTCGCCCTGAAATCCTTTAGTGACTCTGACTTCACCTTTCCTGGAATGTCACAGCCCACACCACTCCTTCTGTCCCTGCTCTCTCTCAGCTTCATACTGGGAGGGATTCCCACACCTGACCTCACATGGCTTCATTTTAGGCACTTAAGCGAGCTCTTTGCTTTGCTGCTTGGCCCTAGTTCCCCTCAGCTCTTGGCACAGCTGTGCCTTTGCCTGTCCAGGAACGGCAGAGAGAAATGGAAGAGCTTCATCGGCAGGTTACAACATATTATTCGGTATTAAAACCAGGCTGATAGGAGCTTAGGTATAGGTAATTTTAGAAGAACTGAAATAACCCTTTTGGGGTTGTATATCTGTGCCAAATAGTCAAGTTACAGTTTATATCCATGTTGGTGCAGGGTCCTTTAACACATGAAGGGAAACCTTTGAAATAATTGAATATAGGGATTTTTTTTTTTTTTTTTTTTGGCTAAATGGAAGTTATCAGTAAATTTTCATAAATGGTTTCAGTGCTGGAAAGTACATTTACTGAAAAATGTCCTTTTTATCTAACCAGTTCTGTATTATTCCAGTATGTAATTAGTTATATTAAACTATAGCAAATAGTTTTTGTAAAACATACAAAAAGAATTGTTATTGCAATGACATAAAAATGTCTCTTTTCAACAAGTAAATACTAAACTAAGCATTGCCATGTCCTTCTTGCCTAACAGGGTAGACCTATGCCTACTTGTTTACCCCATTAAATGTATTATTTTTTTAATTAACATGCACTATTATAACTCTGAGAACTTCATTGCCTCAGATCAGTCAAAGTCCTGCACATGCCCTTATCTTATACTGTACATACATCTGACAAACATAAAAATAGGAGGATATAAAATATATGAAAAACCCTGGAGTAAATCCATGTATTCAGTGTTTCTATTTGATGCATAAAAAGAAAATACCATCAACAACAAAAGGCCTCTGGATAGACGTACACCCAGTCAAAGTGAATCCTGTAATGTAATCTTGAGTCTTGAGTCTTGAGCGAGTTTGGCTGGTGCTTGGTCCGTTCTCTGTCCGTGTTCAAGCAGAAAATCTATCTTAGTTTCAAAACATTGGTGAACTTGTCTGTTTCTAGAGTAAAATCTTCTGATAATTAGCCTATACATTCTTGGGCCCATGCCTAAAAAACAATGCTGATCTTTGAAGCCTGACCCTATTTTAACATGTTCATCCTTGAGTCCATGTGGACATTTTAGCCAAATTTAATGAGATTCCCACAAAACATACCAGAGAGCATTCAGCAGAACAGGATGGATGGACGTACAACCTGTAAACACAATGCCTTTGCTCACAGAGGAATTAAGACATGTATCTAAACCTGAACTATTCATCAAACCACCATCCATTGACATGCTGTGATCATTATTCACAGTCATAATTCCATAATCTCCTAACGATCAGATGGGACTGAGAGAAGCAAACAAGAGTGCACTTGAAATAGGAGATGAGTACAATAAATGGCGGTTAAACAGAGAGAGGGGCTGAGAGTGTTTTGAAACTCTGACGGAGTTGGCAAGTAGTGTGTTTTTCCTCAGGCAGAACACAATCATTTTCAGGGAAATCGCTGATGCCTTCCAACTGCATTTCTTATGAGTGTGCTGCATCACTCCAAAAACACATTGCCACCACAGATATCGTGAATAAATATTTTGATTGGGTCTTCAAAACATCCCACATGCGGCCGTATGTAATCAAACAAACTGCTCTTTTTTTTTTTCATCCAGTCTGAGTTTAATTTACCAGCATGAGGTAAAATCCACTTATTTCCCTCAGGCCCTGTGGGACTTGTTCAGTATACTTCTACGAATTGTGTGGCTCTGGGCTCGATGACTGTTTAAGCAACTCCAGCTCTGCTTGAGTGATAATCCACACATGCAATGTGCCGTGAGTTGTTACAAGCCACAAATTTTGATTGCATTTCATTGTTTTGTCAGTTGAAACTGAACTTGTCCTGCTTTGTGGCCAGCAGAGCAACAAACACTAGAGCAGGAGCAGCTGCGTGAGTGAATAGGACAGTGTGGAGTCTGTGGTGAATATAAACTATTAGGGACACAAACAGTACTCTGAATAATTCAGTGTTAACAGTAGTTTTGGTACTTCTTAACTCTGTGATCAGGGATCACACCCCATGCTGTGTTTTATGCTATTGGGAAACACTAACCATTTCCTGGTGTTGGGTCCTCTTTTAAAGACATCTTGTTTTTTAAGCCAACAGTGATGCCAGTTTGGAAACCATGTCCATTGACTTGGGCATGTACTTTAATCCCAGCAATACCATCCCTTTTTGAAGCGAAGAAAGTCATTATTTTCCACCATTCCATGGTATTCCACATAGCTTTTTTGGAAGGGAGCTACAAACACTTACAGGCATGCCCACTTTATGCTAATCCCATGCAGTTTGAGACAAAAACCCTGCTGTTTTGATTCAAGTGTTATTTCTATTTTATTTGAACATTTCTGCATGCTGGGTTGCATAAACCGTCTTGCATTGCATCAGTTGAGTGCAACTCTGTACATACGTACAATACAATAAACCCATGCATCCATGTGTGCTGCTGTTCATCCTAATAGCAGCATCTCATGCTGTGTCTAGTTTTGAGTTGACCTTGTTAGTCAAGCTTGCAATTCTAAATGTCCGAATTTTGGCCCAGTATTTCTCCAGTGTCCAGCCTTTGATTAGCCCTTGAGTCCTCACTGTATTCTGACAAGATAAATAGATTAAATATGTTGACCTATTTGTAATTTTGCTGGACTAATTAAGAATAAGTAGGCTTTTTTATCTTCATTCATCATTCAAGGCTCAACATAAGGTTTGCTTTATTAGCCTAAAATTGACCAATCAGTTACTTGGTAAAGGTCGCCAACCACTACTCTAGAATGATCACAACCCCTCAAAAAAAAAAAAAAAAAAAGAACTCTCCAACCCAAACCAGATATGATGTAAGGCTAAAGAAAACACAGCATGGATTAAAGTCCGGGTGTCTTTTTTTGATGTGATGCACGTCCATATCATGAAGGGTTGGCACTCCAGCAATGACTGAAGTCATACAGCAGACTGACCAGACCAAGAGAGATGCTTCCAAAAACATATTCAAAGCCAAATGGCATTGTTTCAAACCCAACATCCAAAATCGGAATGTCTCAGAACTCTGAAATAAGCATCCTTCTTAGCAAACACCTTACATCACACCTCTTTGTGAGCAGACCTCATTTATTTGTATGGGGAAAGCCCCATCAAGATGCAGCGGCAAGCCCTGCAGCCATCTGCCTATGATTACAGCTTGGGAACAACATTACAACAATGGCCACTTGGGCACGGAAAAAAAAGCAGGGGAGAGCCCAGTGATGATCACACACAACAATTACTGGGGAACCAAATCCCCCAAGTCGGCTGTTTGTACGAGTGAAACCCAGAGATTTGGCAGGCCAGTGGTTGTGAGGCGTCCAACATGCAACTGAAGCCAACCAGCACACTCCCGATCAGATCAGCGCCATGTGTGGTGTCACAATAGGCCCTAATCAAAGCCATGGTTTGCATTGAATGTATTATATATTTATACACATTGTTTATTGTGTGACAAAAGGGATGACAAAGTTTGCCTGACCCACAGCCATTTTCCGTGCTTTCAAAAAATTCAAGGGGTTCAGAAAGAAAAAAAAAGGTTTGTAGTTCCATCTGGTGTCAATTCCAGATGACTGGTCAGTTGGTTTGTCTTGACACATAATAGATGGAGTGTTGCAAAACTTAACAAATCATGGTATATAGATGATTATCTTTAATGACTCTTGCAGTCCTCTTGTATTTTGGGACAATATAACATCAAAATATCCACTTGTCCAAGACTTAAATTCAGCCTTGATAACTAAAAACTATTGTGGGCCCATCAGATGGTACCATGTTGACTTGCTAACTCATAACATAGAACTTTATCCTAGGCCTAATTAGCTGAGGCTTATTAGGTACAGCATATGCTGGTTACAGCCTGGGCTCTTTAAAACATTAGAGACGGCTGACTATCAGTGAGGGAATCCCAGCAGGCAACAAGTGTTTCTTGTTGATAGAATACAACTGTCAGACTAAATTCTTCAGTTTGGGGGATCAACATGTGGAATTTCTTACCTACAGCACACAAACTAGATCCTAACTGCAATCATTTTAACCTCAAGCTGAAACAGTTTTAAGAGGTATCAGTCAGGTCGTCATGGCAACTGATTTTGCTTGGCATGTTTCAGTAATAATGCTGCTCTTTTCACGTAAGTTTCTTTGTTGTTGTTGTTTTTTTTGTCTTGTGTTTGGAAGTGGTTTCATGTGCTGCTATCTTTAAATAAAATTGATCTTTGAGTACCCACATTCTACTATATGCAAATACATATGCATCCAGTTTCTACTATTTGCCAATTGCTAATCAACATAATACAGTCACCTTTTTCATAGACCCTGAGGTAACAGGAATTGCTGAGTGAAGTCCAATAGTCTTGGATGTGGACATAGGCCTTTTTATAACAAACAATAAATGGTCATAGTTAAAACATTTTTTTCAAT
This sequence comes from Hypoplectrus providencianus, assembly GCA_028566105.1. Taxonomy (NCBI): domain Eukaryota; kingdom Metazoa; phylum Chordata; class Actinopteri; order Perciformes; family Serranidae; genus Hypoplectrus; species Hypoplectrus providencianus. The sequence goes on from JAOWBC010000002.1 coordinate 3,424,662, forward strand.
AGCATTTACAGCTACAGTGTAATACAACATTTTTTCCCCCAATTTTTTAAGATCAAGCAAGCCAGATGGAACTCTTTAGAAGGCCGTGTGTGGTACTTGATGATCACTGCTATAGAGGGTAACGAGGTGAGTGCTGCTGCATATTTAGGCAAAGCCAGAGGTTAATCCTGTTGCAAGCTTTGAATGTTATAAATTAAAAACTGTACATCACACAGCCGATGACAGGCTCCTGGAGATGAGGCAGAGATTTCAGTTTGATTCATTCAACATCATTTAATGGGAGTGTCGGAGAGTGTAGAAGCCACCCTGGTAGAAGGCACCTGAAGGCAAGAAAACATAAAATGCTGTTCGCTGCTCTCTTGGGTTTCAGAACTGAAAGTAATTAATCTTCATTATTGTTATTAAGATGATACAGCTTACTTGTGCCAAATTCGGTTGAGTTGTGTGGCCAGAGGGCATCAGGAGGACAGTATGTCAAGGTGCATGTGTGTTTCTTGTATGGGAATGTTTGTGTTTGGTGTCCTTTTCAGCACCAATGAACAGAAGCTTCCCACTCAGTAACAGATAGCTGACGTTCATCGCTGAGTACATTCCACTGAACCATTAAAACTGACTTGTGTAAGAGTGGCTTGGCATACAGCAATACTCATTTGAATGGGTAGACAGGATTAAATGCCCCGATGCTTTGGTATGTCTCTAAGCACACACACCCCAATATAGCAAAAGAGGGACTTCCCCACAAATCCTGGAACCACTGTGTTCTCATACTTAAAATAAATGTGTTGTCATGGGAAAAGACAGAAACCTCATGAGCCAAAGTCCTCCGTGTGTGCCTGAAGAAAAGGTGAACCATGTTTATATGGAAGATAGATTAATCAGAGAAGCAGGATATGTAAACCCAGAAATATGAATACCGTAATGGATTTCCATATCTGAACTGCCAGCATGTAAACGGCCTTTTCAGGGTAATAGCTCACACTTTTTGCCAAACAGGTCTTGTGTGGAATTTATTTAATGAGCGCCGTAGGAGATATGACTTAGGCAATATTTTGACACCTGTTTCAATATGTGATTTCACCCTCAGAGGGAAAATTAAGTTATACGACTGATCATCTACAGATTATAACTGCTCTTTTTATGGGACTCCAACCACTCCACTAATGGCATGTACATCTGCGGCTAATTGTAGTTGACCGTATGACCGCTTCATAACATTTAGATTTGTGGATCGTAAGCTTCTTAGTCAAATAAAAAAAAATCTTTCCACTACTTAGCTGTTTTCTAGACTGGTTAATGCGGACACTCTCAGCAACCTCGACTTCTTGACACCAAATTCCGCGCTGGTGGAACGCAATGTGTGGAAATTGCGTGCCAGCAGCATGGAAACAATGCCAACAATGGTGGGTTTCACACTTGCGCTGGAAGGAGCTGTGGTGGATTGGCTGAACAAATGATAGACTTTCACCCCAGAAAAAAAGGTTAGTACTTAGTTACTTAGTTACTTTTTGCGTAACTTCCGTTTTTGATGTAACTTCTGTGGCTTAATTTTATCCTTGCAACCTCTTCATTTCCTGGATTTCCTGTAGATGAATTTACTTTTTAAACTGTATTTTAAAATGTCTTACCAGAAAATACTTACCCTAAACATAGGTCAGTGGTTCTGTAGCCTACATTTACAAATCACATCATACAATATCATAAGTAACAGCAAGACAGCTTGCTAACATACAAAATGATTGTCCACCACATTTTCATCCTGACTCATCAGTGACTGCTTGTGATCAACACACCATCACCCCGTCAGACACATTCACAAAAGAAACCCTTAGGGTTAGGGTGACTTTTTTTGGAGAAAAAAAAAAGTGGGGCTTCAAAACAACACCTACAAAAATGATAATCCATTAGTTTGAGAGAATATTCAGAATTTAATGACCTATTGCAATGTATTTAATCCGCCTGCCATGTGTTTTGTATGTGAAACCAATCAGCCAAGAAAGTAACCACAGCCATGGATGAATTACCAAAAGAGTCTACTGGGACAAGACCAAGGGTGAGCTACGCCCCCAGCCCTCACCTACAAAATGTCAATCAAAGAGCATAGCAACCAGGAAGAAACCACAAAGAAAAACATTAATGGCTACAAAGACACACAAGCAGGCCACAAAAGACAGTGGCAAATAGACACAAAGAGACTCCTAATAGGGTACAAAACACAGAAAAGAAACACAGAACAACAAAGAAATGAAAACAAGACTCAATTTGACTACAATAGGAAGCAAAGCAACAACAAAGAGACACAATGAACTAAAAAGAAACAAAAGAGCAACTACAAAGAGGCACGGTGACTCCAAACAGAAACAACGTGACTTCAAAGAGACACAAAACAACTACAAAGAGACGCAGTAACTATAACGAGAAACAAAGCAACTAGAAACAGACACAGTAACCCCTAAGAGAAACAAAGTGACTTTAAATAGATGAAAAAAAAAAAACACTAATAAAAAGACTTTGCTACAAAGCCACACAACATGACTATTAAAAATAACAAAAGGCAAAAAGAAAAGAGTGAATGATATTAGCTACAAACAGACACAAAACTAAAGGGGGATGTGTATCCACTATAAACAGACAAGAAGCAACAGCAAAAACAGACTAATGATATATTAAATATAAATGTAGAAGTAGTGGGGTTCCACCTATGACCACAGTTGTCAACTATACAAAATAAATGTAAAAAAAAAAGTATATTAAACACTGATAGACAAAGTAGCATGAAGAAACTACCAGTAAAGTCCAACATGTTTTTCCATGTTCTATGTAGATACAGTGTCAGATGATGAAGATCTGCTGTATATACATGCGGGTGTATCTCTGTATCATGTCTGTTTGAGCACTATGGAGCATGTGATCTCTCTTGTAATCTAAAATGACTTTTTTTTTCCTCACTGATGGTTGTCTATAGGGATAGTTTTACATTGTTTGACATTTCTCTAATCCTTGTGAAATGCTTCACGTCAGAGAAGCTGAGGGTACCTACCTGAGCCGGACTCTCACTGACACACACCTTGGCAGTGCAGAACAAGAGTCCATTCTCTTTCACTGCAGACCATGAAGTAAATACATGAGCGCTGTAACAGGAACGCTTCAGATGATGAATTGCTGCGAGTTCATTGGTTCGACTCTCACTCCATGTGTGAGTGAGTGACATTTCCTGAGAGCTAAGCTTTTCGACTTGTCCCGGGGTTTGCAATAGCCACCCACTAATGCCACTTGAAACCCAAGCCAACAGTTTCTATCAAACAATGAGTCAGGTGTACAAAGAACACATAAACCTGACCCTGCTCCATTCTCAGGAATTAAAACATTTTGCTCTTGATCTTGCCGGATCTCTCTGAACTGTCACTGTCAGCTGCCACAGTCAGAAGATAAATTCTGAAATCTTACCTGAAGCTTAATAAGTCATGTGTGTCTTTTAAATTGTTACAATGCCATCAAAAAGATAATTTAGACAATTGTATTGTCTGTATGGGCTTTTCTCCCTAAAAGTGACTACCCTATTTAAAGTAAAAGCTTTGAATTTAAAATAATATAATAATATTTTTTTTTTCATCCAAGGTTTTTCCTTTCTTATATTTCATTGATTCCTCCCCCCTTTTGTTGCTGACATTATACTGTAGTTAAACACTTGACAATGAGGATGTTTAAGGTAACTTTAATCAGAAGATCTTTTTTTAATGCATGATGAAGTCAGACCCATGTTGGTCCTGAAGTCATGATGCTGGTACACAGAGAACTGTGTGGGTCACTTACTTAACAGGGCTGCCTGTTAACTCATGTTAAAGCCCAGCAAAGGCAGGGAAATGGTTATTTAATCAATTTGATCATCATAAAATAGAAGTTACCAGCCTCCCAGAGGCATACCAAAGAGCATAACTCCTCCTTCGTCTTGGAGCCCTTTCCTGCATGTCTTCCCATTGTCTTCCCCCTTCACTCTGTAAATCTCCACTATAAAAAAAGGTTCAAAATCCTCCCCAAAATAATGGTTGATTGATAATTTAAGCCTTTTGCAAATATAACACCAAAGTTTCTACTGCTAAATTTGAGTACTTACTGGAAACGAACAGTCCCTGACTGATATTTATTACATAAAATCTAACCCCCGAATTTCAGACATTTATCTTCAATGAAAAATAAAAGAAAATGTTAATTAACTGCGGCACTAAAAATGTTACCTTGTGTTTAGGATGTTAGTTTCTTTTTCAACTGGCTGACGTGTGTCAGACATAAAGCTGCAGAATCTGATGGTGTGATGCACATAGTTTAAATACCAGAGTGCCTCAGCATTGTCGTTAACCAGGTGCACTTTTTTTTGCCACTGTTTACTTTTTTCCCTTTTCCTCTCAGACATGAACATCCTTTCCTGATAGCAGGTTTGAAACACAAATGTGGAGACGTGCAGAGGGATGTAAAACCTAATAGCACGCTCACATTCACTTTGAGTTCCAGTGGCTTAATGTTTGAAATGGATAAAAAAAACCACACAGGTAATTAAACGGTGGAGCTGCTCTCGTGGCCTTTGGCAGCAGATCTCACAGTAGTGAAACTCAATCCCACCTGTAAGGACGCCCAGCTCGTGTTAGTGCGTACGTGTACTGTATTTATGTGCATGTTCAGACAGCTCCAGGACAAAGTATCACAGTTCATGTGTTCATGGCTGTGATGGAACACAGCGGCTCACATTCTCATTGAGGAGAAAGTGTCCGCATGACCGTCAGTACATTCATTATTTGGAGCGATTCAGTCAAATAAAAGTGTATCTTTGGAAGTTTTCTTTGCAGTGCAGCTTGACAAAAGAAACCTGCTTTGGGTGCATTTATCAGCCAGCAGACAGAAATATTTCTCATGTCCTCCGAGCGCAGTCTAACTCAGACTGACAGATATTCCACCTCTTCTAGGGATGACTTCATCGCACGATGAATAATAAATAGATAAGAAGCAGACAGACACATTAGTGCAGAAATATGGTGGGGTTTGTTAACATTTAGTTTTATTTATATATGATATGATTATATATCTCCTTCCCTACAGTGCCAGTTATAATTCAAATACACCTGTAAAAAGAATTTCCCATAAATGGACACAAAATAAATAAAATCCAGTATGTGTAATCATAGTGACAGTTGATTAATCACAGAATGTGAATACAGCAAGACACTATAGGAGAAGAAGTAAAAGATAACAGCAGGAAACCTTTTACTTTTACTTTACAATAAAATAGCAATATTTTTCAGTTGAAAGTTTTCAAAATGACATGTTAAATATGCAAATGAACCATTGCATTACAGTATTAAATATGTGCTAATAAGCATACATTTACAGAACAGAAATTGGAAGTTAGGAAAAAGCAGGTATTAATTTGGTCATATTAGAGTCACTGAAGTTTGTGTGTTCTTTTATCAAGTCATAGTTCAGAAAATACTATCAATAGCCATAGAAAACATCCATTTGTTATGATTCAATAAAATGTCATGTTAGCACTTTAACCAATGGTATTTCTATTACCATTTGATTGCTTATTTGATAGATTATTATTATTATTATTATTATTATTATTATTATTATTATTATTATTATTATTATTATTATTATTATTATTTTTTTTTTTATTTTTTTTTATTTTTTATTATTATTATTATTTTTTTTTTTATTTTTATTTTTTTACAGATTTTCAGATATGTTTGATATATGCAAATGAGTCACTATCGACTGTGAATGACAGAAAAATTTACCAAGGCAAAAAGACAAAGTTTAGAATGCAAAAATGTAACTTGTTTTGTTAAACATGGCTGAAAAAAAGTAAGGAAAAAAAAAACAGAAAAAAGAGAAAATAGTCCAAAATCTGAAAAAAGAATGCATGTAGTGACTGGCCCCAAATATGATGGTCAAATGCATCATATAGTAAAACAAGTTTTTCTACAGAACTAAAAAAATAAAAAAAAATAAATAAATAATAAGAATATTTTTTAAATATAAAAATAAATATAATAAATTTTCTGTAAAATAACTTCCTCTCATTTACTGTTTTTTGATACAAACTAATGCTGCCAGAATGTTTTCTGTTTCTGTATTATTATTTATTTTTATTATTTATTTTAACAGTGGAGGTCAGACACCTTATATATATCATCACTTCAGACAGATTTACAAATGGCACTCAGAGACAGATTTTTAAAGTGTAACAAGCATTTTCTAAGACATAGTCATTGAAAGGGATACCTATGTTCAAATAGAAAGAGAAAAAACCAACACCAAAAAAACAAACAAAAAAACCCCAAAAACAAACAAACAAAAAAAACAAGAATAATAATTGAATTAGACTGTGACAGAACTGTGAGGAGGTCTGTGGCAAACAATTCTACTTGATTCATGAGGAGCGTGTTTCAATGACAACCTGAGTTCACTTTTTTCTTAGACCTATACTTTTTATTACATTCATATGTATAGGAATTGTTAAGGAAAACATGTTGCAAAGTCAAGTTAATTTAGTAATGTTATTACATGCAAATGTCACAATCATCTCTGTACAGTGCGTCCGTGGGTTGGGATCACACAGGCCTGCTGCTGTGCGTCACAATAAGTGGAATCTGGAAAGGAGAAGCTAAATAGGTATGTGCAGAAGAAGAATGGTGCTATTGTGTGTGGCTGCTCGCAGAGTGCAGATTCTTGTTAACCTTTGGAATCTGGCACAGCATCAGGCTGGCAGCAGCACAAGGCTTGGCACCTGCCTTTGATATGCCTGGACAAGGAGGAACGTGGACAACCTTGTGTCTCATGCACTTGTCTATGCACACAAGCACACACACGCATGCACACACACACTAATCAGTTTTGTAAAATGCAGTGTAAATCAGGAGAATCATGTTTATCATTCCGAGGCAATGTAGCATTCTTTTTGGACTATGGAGACAGAATAAAATTGTATTTTAATGACAATGTAAGATTTATTAATTTTTTTTATCATATCCAAGATTTCTAACCGAGACACTACAAGTTCATTGAAACTTTGGAAGCTGGGAATGGCCTCACTTGTATTTTTTTCAATGCTTTTATCTCAATGTTACATGTCACAAGAATTTATTATTTTTTTCACTATCTTAAAATAAGACAAAGGAATGAAAAAAAATATCTCAGATATGATTCAAGGCTTTTATTCAGTTTTTAACCATTAGCCTACACAGGCCAGGAATGATTGAGCTAATACTTTTTGAATGCCATTTAGGTTTACAAGGTAAATACATGTCACTGATACACCTTTTTCCAACTGTCAGCTCAGCTACGTAACTGTGTGTCTGGAGTGTTTTTAATTTTTTAATTTTTTTTATCTTGGGGATAGACAATTTTAAATTTGTATTAATGGCATTTTAAATAACATTATTTTGTATCTCTGTGCATGAAAACGCTCAGTGACATGACAATAAAGTTTATCCTAAATTATGTCCTCATGTTATGATAACAGCCTTTTTGTTTTCTTGTTATAACATGACTATTGACTTGTAATTTTGAGAATATAAATATTTCTTATCTGTAGATAACAAGATATACAACATTTTTTTCTGAAGAATGCAAGAGGTCCTCCTCTTATTATTATAAAATTTCAAAGAAATTAGCAGAAACATATGCAACTATATATGGTATTCATAACAGGGTTTTATGAAGGGTACAACAAAAATACATATTTGTAAATAACATAAAAGTTACTGTAACCTAGCCATTTTAAAATACAAATATGGTACTTTGTAATATGTCTAAATTGATACAATAAAATCCCTTAATATTGTCACTAAGTTTCCTGTAATGCCAAGAATGTAATAATTAAAATAAACAAAAGAAGGTAAATTCAAGATAACAACAATAATCATCTAATGATCGCAATAAAACAGTTACTGTTCTCAGCTTTCGTAGCAGCATTCCTACATTATTTTAAATATTGAGTGTGTGCAGAACCATTTTTAGTGGCACTCCAATAAGACGGAAGACGTGTCTGTCTGTAGCCTGTGTATATATTTTCCTCGTCTGGAGTAGGATTTCATGGTCTACTGAGTTAAAAGCAGTACTCGAGCCCTGGGGTGACTGTTTTGTCTGTGAGCCACAAGTGTTGAAGCCGGCTCATTTTATCATTTACTGACCTGAGACAACCCTCCACTGGTATAATTGGTTACCAGCCTAAAAATGGGACCAACTCTCTCCACCATGGTTGCTCCCTTGTACTCTTACTTTTGTTGCTTTTGCCTTCATATTGTGCCAGTTCCCCTTATAAAACTTCCTTTGGCTCCACTCCAATCGCTCCAGAACTGCCCTCAAACGGCCCCTGGCAGAGTGTAGTACTGGCTCATCCGAGAACCACAGGTGTTCCGGCTGGTTGTGACCATGTCCTCACCCCCTTCTGCCCCCAAATGTGCACTTGCCAGAGGATTCACACAGCCAGGGGGTCTGCATCAGAATGGTTGTACCCGGGCCAGGAATTGGACTCTGGGAGGGGGTAGCTCTATTTTGAGGCCACAGGCACAGCACTGTAGCATTGTGGCCATCATCTGGTAACAATGACACAGCAGAACCAATCGACATCAGTAGGGACTTAGACACAGCTGCAGCTACAAGCCCACAATGACACAGCATGGCACTCCTGAGGGGACACGGCTTTACTCACAGAGGCCGTTCCTGGACAACTTGGATATGTACTGCAATGGACGTGCACATGGACTTGAATGTTTAGTTGATTTTTGCATAACCAAGAGACCACTATTATCCAGGGGCATTTCACTTTTTATGTCTATAAGGCAATTTGATGGAAATCATTGCTTTGTTTAGAACAAGAAGTAAAAGAAAATAGTTTTATTGGAACATGTAGATGTATAAATTTCATTACCACAAGTGTGAACTATACACTTTGGTGTACACTGTGAACTGGACATGTTATATACATGTGAACATAGGAGCTATGATAAATAGTTTCGTGGTCTTGCTCTAATCATTTGTGATAGATGACTTTTTACTCACACAAGCAATTCATTCATCATTATCACGGTCACACCAAAAATATATGAAAGCAAAGCAAAGGTTGAGCTTGAGTTGCAAAGCCTGAAAGTGTATGTTACAACAAAATACAAAAACAGCATTTTATGGCTGTTCATCATGGACTTACTTTCTCTTCATGCTGTTCCTTCTTTTAATAAGAGTGAATAAAAATAATATGAATAAGTGAATAAAAGTGAGTTTTCATACCTGACCTTTGAAACAGCCTAAACTAGTCCTAAACTCACAACCACATTTTACAGTCAGCCATCCACAGACTGTATAAAAGGAATGGATGGAGCCACATTTTTGTCCCCCATTGGTTTGCACACTACTTTTTGAAGGCTTGAGTTTATCATATTGGCTGGTTGCCATCTTGTTTTTCTGAGCTAGAAGGGACCGTATTTGAATGACAATTGGTAACTTGAGGACACACCCACCTATGGCACCAACCTTGCTGCACCTGGCTGCTGGTTACACCATGCAAAGCTGCTGCTAACAAAGTAAGTCTCCAAAATTTGAGGTACACCAAAAGCTAATAGAGCTGTGAGCACCATAGATACACATTGCTTGTTTGCTTAGGTAATAAAAGTGAGAAGTGGGGTGATAGTCTTACTTTTCTATACAATTCACCTAAATTTTACGACCATTACAAGAATACAAGTTAAAGGAACCTTCACTTGGCTTCACTTTTCAGCCCCAGAGTCCAAATAAGTTCTAAACAGTGAGAATAGAGTCTTTCACTATCAGTTTATTCTATTCTATAGAAATTTAAAAACAGATAGCCTTTAAAAAACAGCCTGATGTAACATTCTGATGGGTGATTGGAGTATGCCAGAGGAAACAACAAATATATGATGAGTGTGAAGTGTGTGATCAGACAGGAAGGTTCTCTGCCACCTAGCTCACCGAGCCAATAAAAACAGTGGTGCATCTCGTTAATGCTGTCATGAAGAGGTACTTGACATACTGTGCTTAATCCCATCAGTATCTGTCAACAGTGCTGAATGATGACACCCAAAACTGACGCTCATTAAAAACGTGAAGAAAGGATCAGGAGTTAGAAATGTAGATGTAGAATGTTGATACTAAAGGAAGCAAAGGGGTGGCTTTAGGGGTTACAGCCCAAAATGTGATTCTCAAAAGCCAAGAAAGTCTTAGGTATGTAAAATATAATCAATTTGACTGAACCAGCAAATCAATGGAGCAGTGCTGTGAGTGGGGAAATAACATTTTACTGCTGTGTATTTCCTATAGAAATCCAGTATGATTCAGTAAATGTTCTTATGTTGGCTAAAACATTCAGTTCAGACTATGATTGAGGACAAATTTTGTTGGCATAGGAGCTAGCCTGCAGCATCATAAGCAGATTAGGCACCGTCCAACCAGGGGGTACTACAAATGGTAGAAGGAAAGAAAAAAGTATAATTTTCACATTTTGGATCATAAAACTAGTTGGTACTATTATTTCTTAATATAAAAAAAAAATAAGCATGAATTTAGTTGAATAGCAAAGCCTTTTAATTATCATTATTATTATCATCAATCTCTTCAGGAGGATGCTCCTGCTCCCCCTAGGTTGGCTAGAATATTTTTTCTGAAGTACACATTGGCATGTCATATGAAAAAGCATAATTTTACATTAGACATTTAGAATGACATTTTGGAATTTTGTGCAGTTCAACATGAAAATATGAATTGATTTCATCAGTCGTGTGTTGCAGTCTACCACATTACAAAGGGTTTCAATATTCCCCTTTCCTGTTTTAAAATAAACCAAACAAAATGTGTTTGCAATTTGTTTGTAAGCTGTTAACTGGGATTGATTTTAGCACCAGAGTTTTCTTTGGAATGGGACACCTGGAGCGGATTAATTCAAGTTGTAATGGGGTGGTTTGGAGCTTATTTAAGTGTTTGGGCATCTGTTGATTTAAAGGTTGTCTCACAGAGCTCGACACAAATATCAACAACCTCACATGAGGAATAGTAGTATTCTCCTTTAGGAACCTGAACCCCATTAAACTGAATTTTCCACTCCATAAAGAGACAGCCAATAGCATTCTCCAAGACATAAAGCTCAAGCTATGTTCTAAAAAGACAGAATTTCAATGCAGTAATGTCAGGAAGTGAGTTTGTCTGTTTGTGTGTGAAAGCACATGTACACACACGTGCATATTAAAACTTGAATGCAAATGTCTGCAAGCTTCCAAGACTTGCTGGCCATGCCAAGTGACAGTTGGCGAAGTCCCTGTTCTGCAAAGGTTCATGTACCGACTTGACATAAAATGGAAGCCCCGTCCCACCACCACCCACACACCAACAAGCAACCTCAGTGATGTTCTGACTGGCAGGCACATGCTGGACCCCAGTGTTCCCATTGATCATCATCATGTCTTTGGTTTCCGTCCAGTTCTCTCTGCGTCTCCCACATGGAGCAATACAATACACACCAAAGGGGACACACTGATGGATCAGTGTTGTTTCAGTTTTGCAGAATTATGGACATGCTTAACTTTATTTCCATTATGGAATCGCTGTGAAAAAACAAAACAAAAACATGATTGATGATATGTTTAGCATTGGTAGTTTTTTCTTTTAATTTCATATAATAAATGAGTTCTCCTTACTCAACATTTCCACACAAAACTGGCTGTGTTCACTCTGGTGCAATATTCCCATTATTGCAATTTGGATCTCGTGTGTTCTCTTCAATCTAATCAATGAAAACAAGACTTGAATAGTCTTGTTCTTATTTAAAGACATTTGCAATTACATCCCACATCGCATCTTCAATGTGGTTTTATAACAATTTAGTATGCTGGTCAAACTGTGTCTGCAAAGTGTCTAGAACCTGCATTCTTTCTAATGACCAGCAGGGGGAGACTCAACTGGTTGCCGAAAAGATAAAGAAGTCTGATTATATCAAAGTTTATGAGAAAAATTATTGTACTTCTCACTTTTTTATTTATTATGTCCAGTTGTAAGTCTATTACAACACAGCATTATGTCCATTCATGGTTTATGGTTCAATTTAGAGTAAAATAGAAGATACAGCAGGTGTGGCTACCAGATAGCGCTTTCAAGTTTGAGGGGTATTTAAATATTTAATATTTAATAATCTCATAAACTTATGCTGTGTGAGAACCATATCAGTCTTGGCTTTGTCAACAAGATGAAAATGAGAGGACCATATGAGGAAACCATCTTTTTCCCTGTTATGTCATCTATCCATACTGTAGTTCAACTAGAGATCTGGACAGCATCAGCAGTCCACACAATGACCCCAGTTGCTCCAATGACAGTGATGTGAAACAGAGCTTTGTAACTGTCACATCACTGAGAGCTACAGCATCACACTGACCTCCCAGGAACACAAACTCTGAGCTCTCACAGGGAAACATGAGGCAGTTGCATTCATTCATTTAAACCTGTAATTACCTGATTCCATTTTTATGGTCTCACACGAAGACATGCAATCACAGTGGATGTGGAGAACCTTAATCCCAGATGTGACTAAAATGTTCCACCTCTGTTTGTGCCTGGCTGTTGCTACAGAGCATCACAATGAATGCGCCACTCCACTTGGTACAAAATAAAAGTTTATCCATCCTAAACAGGTGCATATGTGTAGTCTGCTAGTACATCAGCGCACACAGTTCATTGTTTTTTACTGTCCATTGACAAAGTAATGTAGGTTCATCTGCAATAGCACCAATCACCCCAACAATTGAACCTAGGGATGGGTGTTTGCATTGTCGGAAGCTTTGTCCAAAAATAATTTTTTGGTTTTCCGTTGTTAGAAGTTATGTAATTGTATGTTAGTTTTTGGGCCTAAGCTGTTCTTTTCAGTTCTTTTATGAGATTGGTGTTAGTGCCCAACCTTAACAAATATATATATTAATAATTATGTGTTGAATGTATTTACAGCAGCAGCAGCTTTCACACTAATGAATGTGAATGCGGGCCCCACGGTGGCGCAGTGGTTAGCACTCATGCCTTACAGCAAGAGTGCTTGGTGCAGAGGGTCGCGAGTTCGAA
>JAOWBC010000002.1:3489656-3505259 GCA_028566105.1 Hypoplectrus providencianus
ATATACAAAGACTAACCAATTTTGATAATCCACACTAAATAGGCTTCGGTATCTATAACTGAATTGAAACTTTTTGCATGTATTGACCATGGACTGTATAGCAGGTGAGGGCAGAGCCTCCACGTCTTAAAAATGAAGCGATAATTGGTTGCTGCAAAAATAACTTAGAATGTATAGAAGTCTATAGATGACCTTGCTTTCACCTGATTGATTACCTAAATAAAATGATGTTATTCCATGTTACAAGTCTTCAGTACAAAAATTAGGTTGATTTTGTAAATTAAGGCCTAGATAAGTTGTCAGGTCACCACTACAGCACATTTCCATGTCCAATCATAGAGTAGTCAATAGGACATGACCATACTTCTCATTAAATTTTATGTCTCAATCACTGGTTTAAAGTCATCTTTGATACAGTGTGATTTAAATTCCACTATATCAAATATCCCAATCGTATCCGAGTTAACTGCAGATTGAATATAATTTATGAATATACCATGTAGCTGCACTGCTGGCTGATAGCCAAGTGTGCTCCCACCCAGCTCCATCTTCCTGTCCAATTATAGTCACTTCTTGGTCACTTCCAAAATGCCAGTCTGACATCAGAAGGCAAAATTCATTCATTACATACAATCAATACAGCTATGCAGGGTTTAACAATATGGTGACAGCCTGATATATAAAGTTCACTTGTGCATTGTGCCTATATTTGTATGTTTTTAATTTTTTCAACTTTTATCCGAAGTCAAATACAAATAAGGAAAGCTGCAGTTGATCAAGACGAGTAATAAGTGTAATCATCAACAACTCATTCAGTCTGTTATTTTTGCTTTCTAAACTTGCTATTTTACATTTCTTTTTAATATTTTTCTAACTTTTCAACACTTCCTCTCTATCCAGACTGCATGCTTCAAGTCAGTACAGTCACACATGAGGGAAGATAGATGTGTGATTTAATCCAGGTGTGGACACGTGCATGAACATCTACATTTGTCTTCTTGTGACTTTGTGTTGAGTCTATATGTGGTGGAGAATTAGATGGAAAGATAGAGAGGGGAAGGAAAATGAATAGACCAGACTGAGGTTTCCATTACTGAGCACCTCTCAGCACGGAGGGGCCTTGCCACGTCACGGAGCTGTTGCCGTGTGGCGGGTCGGGATCCTTGGCCGGTCTCCAGGCTCCTGACAGCCTGTCTCCATGCCTGCAGTGGCTCCCTGCCCACCAGTTCACTTTTAATTATCTCTCAAGTCAAACGCACTGTGAGGAAGTCCAGAAGCGCAGTATCAAAACCTTGTGGAGGTTTTTATCCCTTAACCCCTCTTCTTTGGTCACCTTGAATGAGTTGCACGACATGTTTTTGTAATGTGTTAAAATAGAAGATTATAAATCATTGCGCCTTTCCTCATTTGAATTTTTCAGATTGCAAGACGGTCCCAGCTCCCTGCAGATGGATGGACATCATGTGGCTCTCAAACAAGAATGTTGGACTAAAGCTTGTATGTTGATTTATGATGTGATAGTAACTTGACATTTTTACCGCAGCGCTACTGTCAGTGCGCCATGGTCATTAGGCAACATATTCAGTTCAGTCAGTCAGGCTTGCGACACCCCTCTATATCTGTCTACTATCAAACTACGTCAAACAGACATCTCCATCTGTTGTGCCTCATGCACTCCGGCAAGTTCCAAGTTTGTAGAATCTGTAGGTGATTAAACACATCTTGTATCACAGCACACAGGCCTGACTTAGGGCAGGGTTTTGCAGATGCAGCTACGTAGGAGTAAATCTCACCGGCCTTTTTGTGTCTAAGGCTTCAATCCAGGTGACAAAATAAATTCTCAGGTATGGGAATAGTTCCCTAAAGGGAGATGCCTTTCGTGCACTTTGACGTAGGAGAGTGCTGGATAGTGACAGGATGAAAATGCACTCAGTAGTGGTGTGCAGATCTTGTCCAGTTGTGAGACTCTCTGTCATAGCATAGCTCCGATCAATCCAGACACTGCTCAGAAAAGCATGTTCACTTACTGTCTGACATGGCATGAATTCAGACTTTTACATATAAGAAACATGATTTAGTTATTTTGACATTCTTTTGATCCATTAATTGCAACTCTGCTTGTATGTATGTATGCAAAATACAAAGAAGTAATTTCAGTCAGCATGGACCTGATCACCCCATACTCTGTTAAAAAAAATTCTGGGTATTTACCACTTTAATTTAACCACACTAGCAGTAATCCAGAAACAGATCTGTAGATGCCAGCACGGGGCTTTCAGAGCAGGTACAGAGTAGCAGTAGAGGTAAATAAATAACACAAATAACATGAATAAACACAATGTGATCCTGTGGTCAAACTCTTGGGGTGCAGACATGAAACGCAGTAAGTTATATGATGCACACAGGATGCATTGGCCAAAATGTGGCCCGTAACTGACAAGGTAAGGATTGTTTGTATCTTAGCCGATTGGCGGATATGCAGCCAGGATTCAAAGACAAAATAAAACCACCACCATGAGAGTTCCTTGTGCATACAGTCGTAAAATTATTAGGCTGAATTGTCCACTAAGAAGCCACTGATGGACAGACTCACAAATGGACAGACGCACACATGCATGCATGCGCACATGCAAACACGCGACCAAACTAATGATCCCCTTGGGGCTTACGCTGGCAAAGATAATGAATGGCAAAGAGCTTGTGTTGACTCAGGATTAAGGCCTATTGCTTACTGAGTCATCGATACTTTGCCACGCCATTAGAAGATAATTCGTTCCACTCACTTCAAGACACAAATACACATACAGACACACACACAAACACACACAGACATACACTCTTTGTTGTATCTTTAAAGTGATACTATTAAATGCAAGTCTTAACATGCAACAGGGAAACAATTTGAAAAGGCACAACATGAGTCGAAAAGCAGAACATTAACAACTCCAGAGATCTTTTTTTGTCGGAATTGCACGCAACCAAATGAGAGAAAAACACATTATTAATATCTCCCCATATTGTTTTGTTGACAGCAAAGAGCCCTGAGAAACGAAAACTATTTTAAGTGCTTTGGTATGTGGTCGGAAGGCCAATTGGACTGCATGTGTCATATGCCGAAATCAAGCAGCTGCAAAATTACAGTAGCGTGCCCTTACCGCAACCGACTGGAGCTGTGCAATTAATCAGAGGTTAACCCCACAACCCCACAAAACGTGCATAATCTCTAATTTGTGTACCTTCTCTCCCTATATGCGCAAACACACACACACACACACACACACAGACACAAACACACATGCAAACAGATTGAGACACTGTAGCCTCAAACGTAGAGACAGACTGGAAGGACTCCCAGAAAGAATGTGGGTAAACATGTCCTATAAGTAGATGGCATATGTTCTATAAGTAGTAAACCAAAGCATCTAATAAAAATGTTTTGGAAGATGTCATGCAGAAAATAATAACTCTTGGGAAGGGAGCTGTTGTTTTCATATACAAATCTCTCAGATTTACTGATAATGGTTATGAAAGAGTTTCAAGCCATACAACAGATCCTCAAATGCGTGTTTGTGCGTGTGGTTTAGCTCCTCAGGCTGCTCGCATATACATCCCAGGGTTATATCAGGCCAGAGCTGTCCGAGGCTTAACCTCAGCATATAGGCGTACACTCTTCCTTGTCATCACTCATTTGAACAAGGACTTAAATAAGTTTCCTTCATAGCCCTAGAGAACATGGTCCTACATGAGATGATCTCAGAACTGGAACATCAAAACTTTTACATAGTTTCTTATTTTCTTAAAGGTTCCTCTGTCTGGTAGATATATGGAGGCCCAGTAGTCTGAAAATCAACACTAAAGTACAAAAAAAAAAAAAAAAGATCGGAATGGTTTGACATTGTTGTTGTTGTAAAGCAATTGTTAGCCTAACCCAAAAAGCGCTTGGTTAGTGTTAGGAAAATATCACTTTGTTAGACCAATGGGATGCAAACATTAAACTCTTGGGGGAATGAATGCTTTTGCACCCTTGCAGAACCAGGCCATGTAGCCTTAGCCAATAAGCAGGGCATCACACGACAAACCCTCACAAGGGCTTGCAGACCCCCTTCATGCAATGCCTCTGGAAGACACACACACACACACACCCATTAAAAAATCGTAATCAAACCCCTGCAGGCATCCACCATTAATCATTCTTAATAGCTTTGTTATCTTACTCTCACCTTCCTTCTCACTCCAATGCAGGAAACTACTGGACAATGCCTCGTCCCTGCAAAGCATCTGAAATTAACATTAACAAGCGTGCTGTGAGGATGGAGCAAGGAATGCAGCTGGCCTTGTGTTCCTCCTAAGGTCAGTCATAAACTGTACTGGATGTTTACAAGATAAGGTGATTTTGATATCCACAATGGGAATCAATCATTCAGAGTCTAATTCAGATGTATTGCTTACAATAAAGATGACGCAACTTCTTATGCTCTGTGTGTATGTGTGTATCTTTTGATGGAAACGCATTTTTTTTTTTTTTTTACTTTTTACTTACATTTTAAGCAATTAAATGCAAGGCATGATAACTCAAGTAGAATACATTTTAAAGAAAAACATAGTAAATGTGTCAGCTGTAGAGTTTTACAATATCACACCAAAGACCACTTCACAGTATGTGTTATAAAACATATGGATGCTGGTTTTAGAACTCAACAACTGTAAAAACAGCTCAGTATCCCTGGGAATTACATCCATACTGAACAATTCTGCACCTCGTGATTTATATCCAGAGTTCAGGGCAATGCAGGAAGTGTCTTTGATGTAACAAGCCAGAGGACAAGTTTAGAGGTTGGGAGAGTGGAATGGCATGTAGCATGCCCAAAACACATGAAGCATCTGATCAACTATCAACGAAACTCTTTTCTGAGATGTAACTATACACTGTTGAGGAAGGTTTTGTTCGGGTGTTGGATTAGCAGTAATGAGCATTGTTATACATTTTAGTGGGATTCTAAAATGGGGTTTCTTACTTCTGCACCGGAACCTGGACATTACTGTCTTTCAGAAACTTCAGCTATATTACAATCAAATGAAGCCAGATGACCTAAGGCATCCATTGGTACCAACCATCTAATGTTAGTTTGTTGGGCTGCTTAATAAACAAGGTATTTTGGAGGGATTTTTCCAATTTTGACCAATTTGTGAATCATAAAAACTGCGTCAGGCCATAAAAAAGCCAGTGCTAGTATGTACGTACAGACAAAGCATGCATACAGGAATATTCAGAAGGACAGTGTAAGAATTACTTTGTTGTTTTTTGCACACTAAAACAGGTGAACATGTTCCGGTAGAATTTAAATACAAGTAAAAAATATGCATAACACGTCTCCTTTTAAAGCTGGTAGTTTCCAACCTAATCCTGGTTTTGTCCTTTAAACACAGTAGTAATGATACTTAAATGCCACATCACATGTGTACAACATCCCTTGTTCTTCCATAAAAATCCAGTCTCTTGTGCCAGATTGCACACATGCTTGCTTCTTGGTAATGCCTAGTTTACACAGTACTTTTTATTAGGTGACTTTGCCCCTTGGAAGTACTTACGCCACTCCATCAGCACATGAAATATTGCTGCTGAGCATTGCTTATGGCATTGGAGATGAAGAGTCTGCTTTGTGGGCAATAACCTTGTATTGTTTGAACAAACTCTGAGTGAGGTGGCTCGGTGGTATGGCTCTGTTTGTATGTGCAGATGGAATGCAGCCCTTACTTGTCCTTGGACGTATCCTTGCTTGAGTCAGGGATTCAGTTCATTTCAGTTCAGCCTGTTCGGAAGAAAATCTCTCCTTTTCTTCACGTTGGTTTCGGTTATGGCCCTTGTTCATTTCATTCTATTGCAAAGGAAGGAGGAGGGTAAGATCCTTCAGCATCCTGGTCATGGATTAGGTTCTTAGTGGATGACATCATTTTCTGGGGATTTGCCCTGCTATGTAGCATTGTACTGGCCTTGGACTAGGGGAACGCTGGCAAGGATGCTCTCAGCCCACAAACAATATCAGTCTGGAACAGAGAATGCCACCTCTCAAATTTTCCTTTGGGCCTGAAACCAGCAAGTTGAAAAAGCATATAAATGTATTTCCCACACATGACTTTTCTTCGAAGTCCAAAGGAGTTTCCTCATGTTTTCTTCCCTATATCATATTTCATGGTAGTGACAATTTGGATATATCTGGAATTCTCATTTACTAGCAGCTCATGTTAGTTGCCTTCAAAACTTTTGATAGAACACTTAGGCAGATAATGAGGAACTTAAAGGGGACCTACTTTTTTTCTTTTTTTTTTTTTTGTCATATATAACGTTATAACATCAGACAGTTGTGTTAAATCTTCTGCATTCAACAAAAACACTAAATTTCCATTACTTATTTCCTCTCCCAGCTCAGTTTGTGTTCTATACATAGTCATATGCTCCAGTTCCTGAAGTGAATAAATCTCATACATGCTCCATATAGCTACATGCTGACATCAGAGAAACCTGTAGTCTTTGTTGCCTTGTTGGTAATTTCTCCCTAGTTTCAGATCATATTCAAGCTTTAACAAGTTTGATTGTGCAGGTTTTGTTTTAAAAAAAAATCATCCGGGATTTGGAAGCAAAAAGTGTCATTGCAAAACTTAAAATCATCCCCATGCAACATACAGTAGTATATGCTAATGCAATTGAATCATGTAATGACATTGCTCCTGTAACATATGGGATTGTGTAGTTTTTAGTTAGAGAGGTTAATTGATGTTTTTCATGGCAAAAAGTGCGGCTGTATTCAATTATTGTCATTTCACTGCTAAATGTTCATATGCTAACGTCACAAAACTGTTTTGGATCACATTCCTGCTGGAATGTGTTCCAAAGTGTGGTTGCTGGTTTAGAAGCTTTGATTAAATTTCTAATAACACTTGTAGATTGTAGACGGGGCTAAAACAACAATTTATTAGTTGACATTCTTTTGCTAGCTTGTCAAAAGCCATGGTTAGCTTGAGAGAGTGACTAGGGGAGGCAGAAGCCAAGGGCAGTTTGAGAAAAGTGTTTTTTGAAACCCAAAGTACAGGCAGGAACTTCAATATGAGCACACTGGGTCCACTTTAAAAATATGGTTCTCACAAAAAACGGATAAAAACTTTATTTCTGATATTCAGGAGTTAAAAGAGGCAGGTTTGTTACAAGCACGTGACATGTTCATTGATATTATCCCATTCAATGTAATGCACTGACACCTGTGTGCTGTCATGTACAAATACATCATTGCACTGTTGTAACAACCATGTAACAGCCAACAGACACAGAGATCTACTGACTTCTGGTTTCCCACTTCAGGGAGCTCATGGATATTACCAGAGGAAGAGCAAAATCAGGCTATCTGCAATTGCAGGATTAGTTTTAAGCTGTTTGTGAAATCCAGTTGTGCAGAGCTGTGTGCTTTGCTCTGTTAGTGTAGCAAGAAGTAGCTAATGAGATAACGCTCCCCTGTGAAATGAACTTCCAACCTGCAGATGGTAATGAGTCAAGACTTAAGTTTGAGCTATGGGTAGATGACATCATCCCAGAGTTTCATCATCATCTCTGCAGCTACAAAGACTGTGTTCGTGTTTTATTTTGACTGCAGAAAGTCCATGTTCGATGATCCTAAAAACCTTTGAAAAATTATGAAATTATGAAAGTTATTTTCAAGTTCTTAATAGCTTTAGCCCAGGAAGCAGTAGAGAGGAAGAAAGGAAATCTTTGAGAAGACTGGTGATTACTAACTTGATTATTAACTGATTATACAGTTGGAAAGATCAGTTCTTTCATCCATTTCTTCAAAAGTTAAGCCTTTGATAGTTGATATTTTAGATTTTTATATTTTTGTATCTAGATATATACTTTATAATTACTATTTAACTAAACCAAATACAGCATGCAGCAAACCCATGAAGCCAAAATGTCAGTATTTATTCTGATGTATTTAGATTATTGAAATTAACTGAGGAGGTACAGTGGTTATTTTTTTTAGCATCGGACAGAGCTGATTGGAGAGCATCATGACTAATACTAATATTATTCAGATCAAAATAAATGCAAGACTCCAAGTAGTGGTTGTAATTATTCATGAATTACAAGTATTTTAATCAAAATTCAAGTTGTAACCAGTAGGGTAAATAAGGGGTTTACTGTTTAATATGTGACTAAGCCCTAATTAAAGAGGCTTCATGAGAAATGCAACAGTGCAAAATTTAGAGTAGCCAAGTCAACCACAATACTTCTGGTTAAAACATCTGCATTTGTTTGTTTTGGGTGCTATTTTTAACCAGTGACTTGATACGCTGCAGTATACTTAAGTATTTATATTCGTTCAATTCTGGATCAATCTGTGTTGTGGAAAACACATTGTGGCTCTGAACCTCTTCCAAACAAGGGAGCGGAGTTCTGGTATTGTAATTGCATGTAAGCTGCGCCTGACCAAACACATCAGAACGCACATAAATTCAAAATTGAGTGGAACACATGGCAAGTGATGAACTTCCAAATCCTACTTCATTAACAAACGATGGTGATGTTTAATTCCAGGCAGCCATGGGACAACTTGACTTCCAGGCTGCTGCTGCTGCTGCTGCATTTGGGGTAATGGCTCCAGAGCAGGAATGCAGCCCCCGAGACTCATATGTAACAGGTTCAAGTTAAAAACCGCAGAGTGGTAGAGCGGGGGAAGGGAAGACCAAGTCTGACCAAAGTTGAGTGTGCATCTGTGTTTGTGTGTTTGCAGCACAGAGAAAAGTGTGTGTTTGAGATGGAGATCGAGGGAACAGGCAGCATTCACTGAGACACAAGAGGTCACAGATGTGAGGAGAGAAAGTGCACATTCAGCTTTTCCCAGGGAGGGGGATGAGTGCTTAGACAGTTGGAGTTAGAAGATGCAGGTGGTGCCGCTGAACGTGCTGGTAAGCAGCAAACCTGACAAGTCAAATCAGGCCTTATCTGGCTCTGCTACAATTTCATGGCTGTTTGAACCAAGTGGGCCATGTTTCTCTGATCTTTGCTGGAGGATTTTATCAAGGCATCTTGGAGCTATGTGGGGGGAAGAGGATTCCTTGGGGTGATTGTAGTGTGTGCGAGATATATCACTTCTACAATGATGACTCAAGCTATGTGGAGCATAGCAATGTATTTAAAATAAAGCCTTCACATCAGGGTGAAGGGGATGACTTCCTGTAACAGTGTGTGATAAAATGTCTCTACAAAGACATAATATAATTTAAGGGAACACGATTGTAGCCATGTTCTTTCCTTAAACATGGTTATTATCAACGTTTTGAATGGCTATGAAATAAATAAATGTCCAAACCTTGGACTGGTAATATGTCAACCATGTAAAACACTATTTATTAATCAAATGTTCATATTTCTATTTTGTTAATGTATGCAGATGAGCACATATTTACTGAATGGGACTTAACCACTGTTGTATTATGTATACCTAACCAAGTGCTCATTGTATACAGTACAGAAAGTTCCCTTTCTTTCTGGTTACTTAATAATAGTAACACTTAATATGCATAGTAGTCCTTATCCTCTGGCCCTGTCCGCTTTTTCCTGCTTGGCCCATTTTCATGACTTTACATATTTTAAAATAATTCATTTTAGCTCAAGGAAAGTTTAACAGATCAACGTTTAAATAGTCACAACACAAAGTCCTATTTAGGCTTGTTTGTAGTTCAAGTTAGAGACTGTGTTTTGGTTTTTTTTTACATGCAGGGTGATTTCTAGCTGCCATACTGCTAATGGCAACAGGAGAAAAAATGCTCTATCCCTGTATCCAGTTCTATTACACATCCACTGACTCTCCATTAATGTCAAGGCACCAATATAGCAAATGTTTTCCGTTCTAGCGAGGACCAGATCACATGAATCACTACATGATCGACAGCTTTGCAGCTGATTGTCATAAATCAAAGCCAGATGCTGCTGTAGCGTGACTTCAAGCTGTTTTCTCGTGTGAACTGTGGACAATGTTCAGATTTGATCTTTCACACATGTAGCACACAACAGGAGACTGTCCTTGTCCTTAACACATTCTCACTAACTGGAAATAATTGGCTTAGGCGAGCTGTGCTGCCAGGGTAGAGCATTAAAGGGGCAGAAATTGACCAAAATAGTTCAACATGGAGAGCAGTTCAAAATTTGGTAATAATCAACCAAGTCTCCTACTGTTCATTGGTCTTTCAATGCCCATTCTAACTGATTTGGATATGTAGGAAGAAAAAAAACAATCCAGAAACAATCACATTTGAGTTAACTGTGGAGGAAGAGAAGTTATCTAAGTTATCTGCAAACACAAGTTTAAGCTAGGTTTATTATTAATGTGCACCAGTAATACCAAAGGAACAGACCATCCTTAGAGTCTTTGGTCCTTAATACAATTTAAAACCATGAACAGAACATATTTAAATAATTAAATCATTTTAGTTTACATGCATAAGGCAGAGCCTGTTTTGCTTTCTATTCTACTCTAAATATGAACATTATGTACAAAAGGAACAGAAAAGACCTAAATACTAAGGTCAGCAAGTACTGAGAAAAATGTTTACTGACAGATGAATTAAATTGAAAATAGGGTCGATTTTCTCATAGGCTTGTATACAATCCGACTTCTTTTGTCAACCAGTTGGTCATCAGAAGGAATGCAGGTTCGAACCATTTCCTCATTGGCTTTTCAGACCCAAACATTCCCGTCCCCGATTACAGCTTCCCAGTGTAAAGCCTGGATAAGTTCAGTGCATGTGTGAAAGGGGATGCAGTCATTGTCATCAACTCTGTAAAACCAGTAGAAAGCCTTTCGAAGACCACTGATGAAATAACAATCTGAGCTGTTTGAACTTCTCCCATTTCTTACCGCTGTAGGACAATATGTAATTCTCTTGTATTTGTTTTTCAAACCAATTTAAACCTCTAAATGGCAATTTCTTGGAACAAGAAATCGTGGGCCTGTCCGCATGCTAAGTCTGATTCCTGGCAAAGCGCAGTCAGTACAGGGTCATAACAAAACCAAAGCAACCATCTGCATTGTGTGTTCTACCAAGTATTTAACAGACGTAGCTGATGTGTTTCATGTTTGCTTTTTTTTTTTTACTTGATTTGACCACTTTGGATTGTTTGGGTTTGCTTGGTCATTTTTCAAGTGGAGTGTGCGCATAAACTGACCCCGACAACATGAACCGGTTGACTTCAACTGTTCAAGGGCCCTTTGTTTTGTCGAACAGACCGCATTCATATCTGGAGGTCAGCTCAATAAATATTAAACACATTCAGATACTCCCTGAACAACAAACCAGACAGGGAATTAATTGTCTTGCTTGTGCAATATCAGACTGGCAATAAAGTATCCCGCGTCTCTGATGAGTGCATAAGTGAGTGCATAAGTCCTCTTCTCATGTGTTTGCACTAAAATTTCATGGCCTTGCCTCCCCTGTGTAATCTTCCGACAACCTTCAGACATCCTCGATAAAAAGTTCATGTGGGAATGCATGTATATGAACTCCAAGGCCTATTTTCATTGCTGTCTGCTCCAAATGGGACTCGTAACCACACCTAAATCTACAATGCTGTAAATACTACGTTTCTGAAGACCAAGTGGAATTGAGGTGCAAGTAACAGGTTCTTCATAAGCACAGCACTGAGCTCCTTCTTGGGAAAATATTTGAGTGACCTAGTAATATTTCATGACATGTCAAATCCTGATGTGTATTCAGTGTAGCTAAGAGCTCACAAGAGGACAATAGAAAAGGTGCACTGTGTTCTTGGCAAAATTCTGATTTCAAAGAGCAAATACCTTTCTCCCTCTGCATTTACTGCCAGAAAAGGTTGACTGGAACATCACAGATCAGGTTTCGAGGAACATGCAGAATGTTAGAACTGGCAATCACAAAAACCTTGGTCCTGGTCCAAAACTTAGCTGATTCGTAATGAAAACAGGAATCATATTCATGTAAATGAGTTTCCATCATTAAAACTCTAAGTCAGGATAGGATTTTAGTGTAATGGCCAAGGACAGAATTCCAGGTCACATGATTTTAATTTTTTAATGATGGCATCAAAAAAGAAATCTTTTGTGTAAGGATGATATTTTTTTCTGAGCATCACAAACATTCCATAATTATTTTTTGTAATTTTGTCCCATTCATGTGTTAGCATACCTTGGTTCATACCCTGAAAACATACCTTACTTTATTACCCTTTTCCTCTAAATAGGACCATACAAAATAACCATCATAAACCCATTTGGAAAATGGTTATTGTGGAAATATATCAAAATATTGATGTGTGTTTAAATTGATTTCTTCTTGCAGCCAGCAGAGTCGTCCCCTGCTGGTCAATTGATAGAATGCACGCTTTAATAAATTCTGCAATGAATTCACCTTTTTCATTGAAGATTTTAAGTGTATGTTTGGCAAACATGGATGCTTCACACACATCTTCAACCCAGAAGTAGAGACATTTATATGATTAACACAGTTAAAAGTCAGACACCCAAGATTGGTGTCACCAATTCAGCATCAAATCAGAAGTCTCTGTTTGCTTCTGTTTCCGAGTACTGGTGCAGAATAATAGTGCTTTTGCTGAACAGGATGGTGTTGAATGTAAAATGTCATCTTCATTTAGTTCTATTTGACTTTGTATGAAATGTTATTAAAATGATGTTTGAATTCTCGAGGTATGGCCAAAAATGTGTTATGTGACCTTTGACCACCAGAATCTTATCAGTATGTTCATGAGGCCAAGTGCACGTTTGAGCCAAAATTCCATCAAAACAAAGCTGAGACACTGTGTTCATGAGGATGGGACAAACAGATTGGCGGACGACCTGGGAATATATTGCCTTAGGCCAAGACTTTCACTGCACTCGGATAAAACAGTGACAATATCCACAAAAATGGTAGCAAGCAGGGAAGACAGAAATGCAGCTGCAGCTACAAGTTGTTGTATAATGACATGCTGACATAAGAACCATTTTTATTGTCATATTTATTCCCTAATCATAAAATCATGTTGTTTAGTAATTTGTTTCCTAAATACTTAATACACAACAATCTGGTGAAATATTTACAGGGAGAGCTGCATTTTCCTCAGCCTGAGCTCATGACTCGGAACTGAAGAACCCACAGCGAATATCAGTTATGGGAGAGAAACATCACGTAATACACTATGTGGGAGGTCTCCGTTAAATAAAAGTTTGTGTGATCTCAACTTTCTCAAACCTCCAACAATCAACACTGTTTATGACGGTGACATCGTTATATAAGAAGCTAGAGGAAGTAACTCATTAATACCACCGAAACCACATGATATTCCAAAAAGGATAGGACACGGTTTACAAGGCAGTGAAGGCAGGGCTGAGAGGCCTGTTAAAATGTGACTCGTCCAGATAAGTAATTGCTGCTGATTTTGCCAAAGACATAACATCATAAAAACAGCATCCATTTAAAACTGGCTTGGCACACAAACACACCACCTCCCTAATGTGAACAATATGAGAAAGTCAAATCTGGGTTTGCAACACTTTAATACATACACCAGGTGGTCTATTTAAGATTACAGTGAGGATAATAAATAGAGGTGTGCAGTGTGTTGGACACAAGTGAAGCAAAGTCGACACTTATTGTTTGTATGTTTAAAACCAAACTTCTGCAGCTTTAGGTAAATGATCGCCAGCATCGTGTTTCAAGACCAATGAGGTATTGACTTACAGTGCATTCTTGTGGTGTTGCAACAATCTGGAAAAATTTGTTCAAGTGATAAAGTTAACCCTTTCCTAGCCAAAAGTTAAACACTGGTCATGACACATGGTTATGGTTACACACCACCGGCCATGACAAGAGTCTCCATGTTTTAAGTTAGCAAACTAAATGTAACCTAAGGGTAATGTGTGTGTTTAAAGGTCATTGAGACACCATAATAGACTTCAAGTGGCGATTATATTACCTCATTGTGATTTTAGATGGTAGTGCACTTAAATGTGCGTGCTGCCACATTGATTTTGTGTTTAATCAAATGATAGCACAGAAAATGTTATAATATAGAGATGTTTTATTACTTTAGCGAATTAATCCATAAATGTTTAAATTATGTGTGTTTGGCCAAATCACACACATACCTCACACATACTTTTTTTTCCCTAATGGCAAGATGAAGAATGTCTTTATTTGTGGCTTTAAGATAAATTAGTCTAACAATTATGTGCAAATAGATGCATGAAGTTATTTGGACCATGACAGACTGGGGACTGAAAGTGTCTGAAGAATCCTAAATATAATCTGTTTTTATTGATAATCTTGGAACGCTGTTCTTTGCAACACTCAAGAACATTGATGGAATTTTGTTTTAGGAGATGCTATTTGGCTCCGTACAAACATCTCTTAATCAATCTATCTTGCAGCTGGTCACAGAGATATTGCACTCATGAAAATATGTTTCTGAACCCAAGCTTTGTTGGAACACAGATACAGTGCCTCCTTCTATTCTGCTTAATTGGTTAACACACTTCAGTTGAAGTGAACCTTTTTTTTTTTTTTTTTTACCCTTGCTGTTTTCATATAAAGAGGAATCTTTCTTTGGTTTGAGAGGGATCAGAAAAGATAGATTTACTGTCTCATTTACTTCAGTTTACTTTCATTTTTCACCCACTTGGGAAGTCGCCTTTACAGACCAAATATCATTTGTTATCATCTGCTGCCAATAATCTGTCAGTGGCCTCCTTCATGTTCTGTCACATTCAGCAGGCCTTTCTGAAGGATCCGATGATGGATGGGAGCGGACAGCAGAAACGGACAGAATGCCTCACGCTGCAGTCTGTTTCTAGTAAAAGTTTTATGAGCATGTCCTCTCCCTCATTGATGTTATGTCAAGTGACTCAACACACAAAACCAGCAATCTATCATATGACACCTATGGAAAGGAAGTGGCCTTGGCTCTGAGGCCGATATGTTGACACAAGTAAAAAAAAAAAAAAATGGAAATATCAGTGTAGATTGATGCTCCACAGATTACATTTACAAGAGCTCTGGGAAATATCGTTTGGGTTCCTCTTTCTCAAAAGAAGAAGAAGAAAAAAAAAAAAAACACAATAAAGTCAGCCACATCTGTATTTTCTCTTATGACAGAGTAGTGTTACATGAACATCTGGGGTAAATGGAAAATAAAACAGCAACACAAGAGATTAAAATAAATTGTCCTTTTAAAGGTAAACAGTTTATGGGGGGAAAACAAATGATCGTATTGTATTTGTGATGACTTGGCAGTTAGATCTCATTCAAACCTATATTTACATGTGCAATTGGATGCTTACCTGTGGTGGCAATACTTTTTAGGAATGGTCGACTTACAGCGGGCAAGCAACATAAAAGCATAGATATAACCAACTACCTGAACTTCACATAGTAGATTTGCTGCTGAAACCTAACCCATTATCGATATAAAGCACTTGACTCACGTTTCGTCCATGGTTAAGGAGGATGGTGGCAATGTTTCCTTGTTTTTTGCCAGACAGGAATGCCACAGTGGAGGAATTCAAGGAACTTTTCCCTGCTTTTTCA
>JAOWBC010000002.1:3505359-3524768 GCA_028566105.1 Hypoplectrus providencianus
TGGCAATGTTTCCTTGTTTTTTGCCAGACAGGAATGCCACAGTGGAGGAATTCAAGGAACTTTTCCCTGCTTTTTCATGAGCTATTCAAAAGCTTCCCATGTGTGTCTAAGTCTTATTCCAAATGAGTGGGAAGCTTTATATTAACACGGAAGGGTGGATCAGAAGGCCTACACAGCCATGCCCTCGCCACAGACTTTAAACGTAACAACACATCAATGTTTCACTGCAGTCTAATGGGTGAAAAAAGCCTTAAGAGTCCAGTGAGTCTGAACATGGTCCCAAGTTAACAGTGGTCGTTGACATGCATATTACTTGACTTTGTTGCTTCCCTGCTGTCCCTGAGCTTTGTGTCCTCCAGCTCCTCCCTCAGTGAGAGCTTGTTAATTCTTAAAGGCCGGTTCCACATTGCCACACCATCAGTCGAACACAAAAACAGTAAGGCATTGTTCAGACGAAGGGAATTTTGAAAGTCTGTGTGTGGGCTACTTAGCTAGCTCATCCTGGTACCCGTTCTTTTTAACAACATTTACAAATTATCAGCAACTTTTTACAACCAGACCTCATTGTGTTCATTAGTCTTTTGTGTCGTCCGTTCTGAATAAAAGCAACGCTATGACGTTGGCTTAACGGCCAAATTGTATCCATGGTGTTTGCCAGTTTCTTTGTCAGGCTCCATCTCCGCATTGTGGTGTGCATAAATGTCAAACAATAGCCCTTTTTGAGTCACATCCCCAGAACTGTAAACCTATGAATCACTGTGGCTTTTCTTGTCCTTCGAGGCGTTGTTTGGGTACAAGGAATTCAGGCCTTGGCAGCTCATTTTTGAACAAAAGCTGACGCTTCAGATTAGGTCTGCATTACCATTTGTGCTCATCACTGTGCTCCCCTCCCAATGCACACCCAAACCTTCGTCACTGCTTGATAATAGTGATCTTGTCTCCACCTGTTTATCTTTGCTCCATCACTTGATTTGCTCTCAGTCTGGTATGTGAAATGCACACAGGCGGCCAGGCAATCAGGACGCAGCCTCTATCCAGCAGATGCCAAGACTAATTCACACTCCGAGACGTCAGCTCTAAATCTTATTTACTGCTTGTTATTCTAATGACCATGTCTCTTTGACTTCTTCTCAAAACCTGCAGTGTAAAGGCAGCACACTCCTAAATGAAGGAAAGATTTGGTCATACATACACTAAAGGTCCAACATCATAGCAGTCTTTAATGTCAAATGTTAAAGGTACAATGTGCAAGTTATGGCCAGAATCTTAATAAAATAACTGTTTTCAACATAATGTAAGCAAGTAAGTAAGTTTTCTGTCAAGATTTCTATGTATTGTATTGTAGGGATATCTACCAAACAAGAATGCAAACCTCTTACCTCTAGAGAATAGTAGGTCAGTGTAAAGTCTAGTCATCCCCTTTGTCCACTCTGAGAGGATGAAGAAGCACGGCTGCCCCGCACAGACACAGCTACACAGTTAGCAGATTTACACAAATCTAAAACTCAGACATTCTGTTTTTAATCTATAGTCTAGATTATTGAATGATGGGTATTTCTGAGAACACAGAGCAGAGAGGAGGAACAAAGATGATGCAGCCTGTTAGCTCCATGACCAAGTCAAGATGTTTTCATGCAGCCATAACTTATTGTGATAAGTGTTATAAGAGTGTTAAATAATGATTAAATGCAGTGCTTGCACACAAAATACTCCCATTTTGTTTCAGATTATTGCACCTCTAATACCTCTGTTTCACTGAAGGCTCAACTAAAGTCGCATTTTACCAAAAAAAACATTGACACCACTGCACAGAAGCTACCCTTCAGACTGAATGTAATAGTGGTAAACCTAAATGTCTGCAAAATATTCTTGCGACCAGTTGTTTGCCGCAGAGATTACCCAGCACCGTGATCAAAGGGAGCTGGAGCCAGGCCTCGGCGGGAGACGAAGGCAGAAATGTTTGCACTTGTGGGCTGCATTGTGGCCTGGAATCACAATAAGCAAAATGCAGGAAGCGCCTTCTATGCGCAACTCCCTTGTTTATATATTTGTAAAGTATCGATTCAAGTGAGCGCACTGGGATTCTCATCAAATCCACTCACATTTATGCTTGGACACAGCCTCCTCTGCATGAGCTCAAGCACAGACCTACGTAGACAATCGAACCATTTGAAGTGCCTGCCAGCATTTGAGAAGTAATGGGTAAAATCACTTGGTATGACAGCTCTCCTCTCACTCATATACCCTTGTTTTTTTCGTCTCTGTGCGCGAAATGTGGTTGCTGCCGAAGGAACTAAAACACATTTGATAATTTTCAAAGGGGAAAAGATGGGCCTTGGCCGCACTTCTTTCCCAAAGGAGGAGATGTGAGAATGCCCAACTTGACTTTGAGGAAAGACAACATGGTTTCTCGCCTCGCTTCAGCGGTATGCAGACGTGCGCTCTCCTAAAACAATACAGAGGAGCAGTCAGCTTCATTTAGCGTGATAAAGAAAAACACAGCTTTTTCTCTTAAGCTCTGCTGGGTGAGTACTCTTTAGAGAATGTTGTAGTACATATTTCCACTCAGTGTTTCCATTACAAATACTGATGACTTACAGTGGTTAAAGGGGTGTCAGTGTTGTCATCTGCCTGGCTGGGACAGAGACGGGGCCTTATCGCTATACTACTTTGTCTCCATGTTGTCCAAATATCAACTCCTGTCAGCCTACATCTTTTTGTTCCGTACTCTTACATGATGTTTTCTTGTCCGCTCTCGCCTTCCACGTCTCCCATCCAGTGTCTGTTCTCGTCATCCTACCCACGGGGAGTATCAGGCTTCTAACCTCACTGAGGTGTAACTTCTCCCCGAACCAAGAGGGTCCTGCTTCCGTCAGTAGGAAACAAAAGTGTTGCAGCCATAAACAAAGCCGTCACACACACACACAAAAAAGCTGTTGTTGTAAAGTGAGCTCTTAGATCACCGTAGGACTCCATGACAAACTGTTATTTTTCTCATTCCTACAAAACCGGAGCCCAGAAATTGTAACCATCCTCAGAGTTTTGGACTCTATTTGATTTAGAAACCACTCATCTGTCACTTAAAAGTTTGAGTTTCATCCGTCATGTCTGCCTTGTTAACTTTCTAACCTTGAAGCAGCCACTGTGAAAATAACTCTTCACTAACCATCCAGTAATGTTGTCTCCGAGTTACTGTCTTTTTAAACTGAAGTAAGAGGTTCAGACAGCAACAGATGTTAAGTAGATGCTGCTGTTAGAAAATAAACCAGGCAAAGGAAATCCAATAAAACCATTAACAGATTTATCTCACAAGTAATGCCCACCCCCCCACCCCCCCAAAAAAACAATAAATAAATAAAAGGATCTTGAAATTACTATGAATATGGTTATTGTATTCCTTAAACAGGTAATTACACCAGATGTTTTTACCTGCAAAAAAAAAAAAAAAATACTATTTACGATTAGCCCAGTCTATTTCATGATCCCATAGAATGAAGTAGATGACATTTCATTAAAGATTAGACTTGTTTTACACAAATCACAATTACGTAACCTAAAGTCTGTGTAGGGATGGCGGCTCCATGGGTCAAAGGGACTTTCAGACCAGTTTTATGAGAATCCAAAAGTCAACGTTTACTTAGTTTAACTCACATATAACCTATGCATTATTTAGATACATCACAAATGTAATGCATGTAAATAACATTTGCAGCTTTACCCAAACCATGTTCCTACAAATACCATTTTTGTTGTTTCAACCTTACCAAGTTGGTTTGTTCCATCATACATCATAAGCCAACCAAATAGCTTCTGTAATCCAAGATAGTAGTTTTGTTGTACTGTTACATCATTTTTAGATACTGTTGCCTTTTAAAACATTCTTAAGAAACAATGGTCATAAACTGCATTGCTAAGCAGTTTTTGGAAATCAGTAAAAGTAAAGCCTAAAAAAAAAAAGAAAAACCTACATTTTTCACTGTTTTCTAAACGTGCTTAAGAAAGATTTATGTCTCCATCAGGAGCCAATGAGCTTGAGGCTGAGTGCTTCAGACAGGGTCAGGAAGTTTGAAAACATTAAGCTTTTGGTACATTTTGTTTAGAGCGGTCTAAACATGGTTTGGGTCTTTCCATTGGATTTGTTGACAATAACAAAACGCTAGAACAGCGGCAGTCTTATCGTTTAAGGTTAGTGGGACGGCGAGGCTGCAGACCATGGAGCCGTCTTCCCTCTGCTCTGCCACTCATGTGTGGTTTGTCTGTGCAAGTGTCCCTCAACAGTCTGAAGACAGTGATATTTAGGTTTCTGGGTATAGGAGATTTCTCCTATATGGAAGACATTTATCCTATATCAATTTGAATATGCTTTAAATGTTACAAATTAGGAGTTTAATGCTGGTTTACATGATGTATATTCTATCTTCGGCTGCATGTACTGGGCCATGATCAGATACAAATACACAAAGCGTTACTCTCCTAGACTGAATGTGTATAATGACTTCATATTTATTTTTTATCTTTTTTTTTGTGTGTGTTAATCTATGGTTTAATCGGCCAGCATAATGAAAAACTGTCGATACCTTAAAGCTTTGTGCAGATTATGTTTCCTTTTTTTTATCAGCATGTTACATTAAATGGAAAATCTGGATTTAATTTTGTCTCCATCAAAATCAATAAAGTAATAAAGGTACAGCAGCACAAAACAAATAAGAAATCCGTGAGTGGGAAGCCAGTGAGGGATTACTGTTTTGTCACTGCATCAGGACTCTGGCTGGTTGTGTGTGACACTGGGTGTGGCCTTAAAGTGGTTTCAGTGAAACTATTTGCTTTGTTTTAAAAAATTATAATAATTATAATGATAGAAATCTATTTTTTTTTTTTTTTATTATGACTGAATGCAAGCTTAACAAAATCTGTACTGCATTTTGGAAGCGGTTTATTTTTTATTTTACACAGTAAATTGGAAAGGTAGAGTAGAAATATTTATCACAATCATAGAATACTAAAATGTATATATGATAGGGTAATCTTTTTAAATTATTCACACCTTTCGGTAACTCTGTGTCATAGATAGCAGATTTTTTTTTTTCAAAGTGTCAACTGTGTTACATTAAATATCGGTTCATAAATCTGTCAATGTGCCTGACAGTCATTATATCAAAACAAGATTGTAATGAAGGAAAAATAAAGAAAAAAAAAACCTTTGTCTTCTATTTTGCAATTCTGTGTTCCCGCTATCTGACTACAATGTGTATCATGTTCTCTCCTTTTGTGGCATGATTGTGACATTTAGCACCACACAATGAAAGTCTGGTTTGCAGAAACACGTTTGCCCTCAGACACAGAAACACAACCCTGGAATGTCTGACGCGGTGAAAGGAACAAGAGATGGAAAATGCACAAAAGAATTGGGTTTAACTGAAACATCTGCTCTTCGTAAAAAAAAAAAAAAAAAAAAAAAAGGTTTCTCCCCCAAACCTGCACCACTAGATCCCCACTGGCTTTTCCGTATCATCAAATAAATCTGTCAATAAACATGATTTCCTATGCTGTGTGGACTGTAACTGTAGTGTGCTTCTGAGCGAGGCATACAGTGTGAGGGAAGGCCATTAAACCCAGAAAAAAAGGAGTGGGGTCTGCGGCATCATGTTTTACCTTTCCACGCTCAGTTGCATGGTACATGAGCATTATCAGATTTAGATTACCATCCATCCCCAGCTGTTCCCTTTCACACTGGCCCCCACATCCCCCCTACTATCAACTTCGCTGCCACCAACCATCCCATTCCTTTCTGTTCTCTCCCTTAGCCGAAAGGCAGAGAAGCAGAAAGGGCCAGTGTCTTCAGCAACGTGTTGGCTTATCGTCATGGCTCAATCGCTCTATCCTAACAACATGGTGAAAAGATAGCATCCTGAGCGTGTTTTAGCCTGCTCTTCACATTTTACTAGAAATGAGAAGAGAATAAACCCTAACTGTTCCTCCAGTTATTTTAAATGTGTGTCAAAGTGTGACTCCTCATGGACTGCTCATTGTTTGTACATCCCATAGGTCTGACACACACACACACAGATATGGGTCCAACATACAAGTAGTCCAGTGACTGCTGACGTGCTATGGAAAAAGTAACCATGTTTTGTACTGTCATAACACTGTGGTTAGAAAAAATCATCATCAAATATCATTTCTTAAGAGTACTGGACAGTCTAACCAATAGGACGTAGGAACCATGGCATCTTATATTCCTTATTGGCCCTGACATTTCTATTATTTGTCTGTTGGACTAATAATAATATAATTCCGGTACTATTGAGCGCACCTGAATATAAGCGGCACCCATAACTCGAAGAAGAAAACATTTTTGTACATCTATAGGCCACAAGCTGGTGTGTGAGATATTTACACAGGAAGATGTTCCACAGAAGGATTTTTTTAAACTACTAAACAAATTTGTAGAGGTATCATACACAAATACGTACTGTGGATGCTTTTATCTGAACAGCGTCTGTTGAACGACTGGTTAGAAAATTTAAAATTCAGTTCCCACCAGGAAAAGTCATTAATGGGTATCTTCATCTTCCTCCTGCAGCGCAAAAACCACTGAAATCGTCTTCTTCAGTGTCAGTATTGAACAGCCTCAGATCTCTCTCAATGTCTCTCTTTCGTTGTCACTCTCAATATCATTTTTTTTTTTTTTCCAAGGCAAATTCACCTTTTAAAACACCTTGGTGATAGTGGCTTTTTTACAGGACTCCATGCTGTCAGGATACACTGGTAGACTTCACCAAAAGCTTTGCTTCAAATGCAGCCAGTTTTAGTGAATGATTTCTCATCATGAACATGTAAAAATCGTTCAATAATCCTGCAGTGTTCAAAGCATGTGAAAATAGTAGCCTGGAAATTACGGCAATTGTATCTTTCTCTTTGCAGACGATGTAGTCCTTATAGACCTTATAGAATTCCCTCTTTCTTTACAGCCTCTGATTAGACAAATATATATAAATAATAAGGGGCTCTGTCCCCGATATGTGTTTCTGTGCATTTCCGTATTTTTCTTGCACTTGTCCCAGTAGCTTGTCATAGACTGCTGTTCAGTTGGAGTTGAACACAACTGTTTGTTTAATTGTGAAGAGGTTTAGAGCAAACACAATAAGCGGTCTCTGGGTTGTCACACTTATTTAACATTTTCATAAAGCATTTGCAGGCGCTGCCGCAGGGCAACTTCTAAGTCTTGACGATTTTTTGCATATTTTATAGTTATTTAGTTATGTTTGTTAGGATGGATGATGCATGATAAGAGTAGCAACTAAAATTATTCCCTTGCATCAATGCCAAACACTTATATTTTCTGTCAGATGATAATTCTTAGTCCTTGGTTTTATAAGCTTTGTGATAGATACCAGATGAGGATATTTAGGATCAAGTTAGGTATCTTGGTGGTGAGTGAGGGAGGTAGCCATGTGGGGAAAAATAAAGAAAAATAAAGTATTTTTGCAAAAGCAGAGGAACACATGCATTTAATATCAGTGAAATAAATGGATAACATACTCCCCACATTAATAACTTTGGGTGATATTTATTTCTTGAACCTCCAGATGCAGCATTGCAACTGCAGTGTTAAGTGTTTGTGCACCGCAGTTTTACTGCGTGACTCCCAGGTGTGAATGCATATAAATGCATCAATGTGAATAAAGCAGGATGCTGTTTGGAAAGCACCACGCTTACTCAGCAGCACCATACATTTAGATTTTTATTAGATTAAATCAGGAAAATTTGGATCAGCCTTGTAAAACTTTTACTGCTCGCAGCACATCATCCAAGAATGACCCAGTAGGAATGTTGAGTATATCCAGGTTTTGGTTACTGTGAATAGGGAAAGAGAAATAAACCGCTCACCCCACCCTCCGAGCACATTTTAGAATGATTGTTTATCAGAACTCGATCTCAGCCAGAGGGAAAACCAATCAGATTATTCATGAGGCAATCTGTGTGAGAATCATTAGCACGTCATCGTGATATGTCTCCTCTCTTGGTGCTATCGTTGTGGCTAATCAGATTAGCATCATTGTGTCATTACCTCAGAGTACCTGTGCATCATTCCACTCGATGAAATGCTCTATGAAACTCCCAACACATGGAACATCTTACCCTACAGACGCCCATAGTGAAGACAGTGGAATATGCTTATACTTAGCAGGCATGCAATACTGGTATTACCTCATGCTGGCTTTCTCACACGCAAACAAAACACACTCAGTCTCTCACACAGACACAAATCCTGAGCACATTTACCGGTCTTTTTCATGTGTGCTTCTATATATTTGTTTTATGTGTCAAATAGGCTTTATTTAAACTATTGATCCATCATTGGTTTGAGTTATGGATTGATCAAGTACTCTGTAATTGCATTTTTCCCCATTGTACTGTTGAAAAAAACTTAATAAAACATGGAAACATGCAGATATAGGATGGTAATGAAGTTGGAAGAGAAACTCCATGCTTAAAATCATTCGTGACATCTGATTAGGCCCCATGTGGCCTGATTTGCCATGGTCCTGAATGC
The DNA here is from genome assembly GCA_028566105.1 of Hypoplectrus providencianus. Lineage (NCBI taxonomy): Eukaryota > Metazoa > Chordata > Actinopteri > Perciformes > Serranidae > Hypoplectrus > Hypoplectrus providencianus. Next base: position 3,513,917 of record JAOWBC010000002.1, read on the forward strand.
ACGGAAGAAACAAAGTAAAGCTGGTTGAAGGTTTTCTTTAAGTATTGATAATGCGTTTGGCTGCGTGTGAGTGCGTGACTCCATCCGTCTGTACGTCCGTCCACTGGCAATTTCTCCCAGACACGCTACTGCAGCAGTATGTACCAAAAATTAACTCAGCTTGCTGTCAATTGAAATAAATGGAACAAAAGTATACAGAAATAACCTCAACATGATGCTGATGTGGAAACAGTCTTGATTCACGCTTCAGGTCTGTCTGCCAGATGAAAAGCAAAAGCAACAGACCAATCGTGGCTGTTTTGACTGCGACTAATACAGCAGTATATACCCAAAATAAACACATTTTATTGTCACTTAATTGCAATAAACTGATCAAAGGGATTCTGAAATAAATACAACATGCTGCTGATGTGTAAAAGTCGGAATCTATGCTTTGCAAAGTCTGTCTGCAAGACGACAAACAAACAACTTTTAGACTCTTTGATTTTCATGTGGAGTCAAGGACAATCAGAGCTGTTTGGATTGCTGCTAATGTAGCAAAATGTACCCACAATATTCTGAAGTTGCAAAAATTTTGTGAAATAGAAAGATCCCATAAATCTAAATTATGATCCTGATAAAGGTCTGGACGCTTCTGCATGTACCAAATTTTAAAATGCATATTTTCTGAATAGAGTTCAATGCCTGGCAGAGGCCTGCACCCTGAGGTGTGCACTCCTCTACTTTCTACTATAAGTGCAAGGGACAATCAAATATTCCTATTTTTCATGCCCTTTGCATCAGAAAAACAGCCCCCTGCTCATGCATTTCTGTAATTCAAAAACAAGTATTAAAAAAATCCAGCAGCCACAAAAATATGACCAAGGATTACTAAGAACAGAACAAAGTAACAAAGAAAAGGGCTGTTTTATCCTGACTGTGGAAGGCAGAGAGAAGTAAGCGTGTCAGCACTTTTTGTTAGAGTGGCTCATCACATCTTGTTGTGGCTTGCCAATATTGCAGCGCCTGAGGTGCTAGGAGCCTGTCACGAGAGGAGCAGATAGTGGCTCACATGTGTAACTGGATCTGCATGGCACAGAGTCTGCAAGTAATCCTGCTGCTGCTGCTGGGTAGTAAAAGCAGGCATATGTTTGTAAGCAATGAGAAAATATGCATTTTTTTCATTAATGGACATGCACTTTTGGAATCAGTGTTCAAAGAGGCAGTAAAAGACAGTAAAAACTGCTCTCACCTATTAATTAAGATAACTGGAGCATTATTTTAATCAAAATGTTTTTGAGTGCATGAAGTATGTATTCAGGGACCAGCAAGCAAAAAAACTGTAAATCTCAATATTGCTTTAAATATTACATTGATCAATTTTTGCAAATACATATCATATCTTTAAAAAATTGTGCAACAACGATAGAAAGACCAAACAACACGTACCTTTTCCTTGAGCTTGCTGGTTGAAAACTGCAGCAGGTTTTGCAGCTTTCAGCTCACAGCTGCTGTGCATCTTGCACCGTCAGCTCCTTCTAACCAGACAATTGTTTAACGGTGTGTTCCGGCTGTCCTCATCGTCTCATAAAGTTAGGAAAAACATCTTATGACAACGCTTGCGTCTAGGTGGTCACCGGTCACTGGTAAACACATCACATTAACTGGACCAATGAAAACACCACAGCCAGAGATAAATAATGAAAGACAGACCAGCAGCAGCCTGGATAAGCAGTTAAACGCTACATGGAATGAATGTTACAGGAACTAACGTGATATTTTGACAGTTGTCTCTCAAACTTTGGTCCCCTTTCCTTGTATTTGTTTACCACTGGTATTTAACTCTTCCACCAGCTGCTTTGAGCACACAAGATAAGCTGGAATTTAAGTTGAGCTTTTGACTGTGCTGACATATTCTCATATTCATTTGGCTCACTCCAGTGAGTATCCAGTATCCAGGAGGGATGATATATATGATGAATGCATTTTATTTTCATTAAAATATTTGCAAAGCAGATTTTTGATTACTGACTAGCATTGTCTTTGCTTGTTTAGAGCTTCATAGTTCTCATTTTATTGACATCTAATAAACATCATATGCATTTGGATCCTACTCAAGACAAGACCATTTATATAGCAATATCGATGATACATTATAGGTGTCCTATGGATATTTAAATTACATTCTGAGGTCCCTGAACTGCCAAAAAATCTTAAAATATGAATCATGTTTTAATAATTGATAAATCTAGGAATTACACACACAACTGGTGCCCATGGTCTTTGATGCTATGTTTGCCTTAGATATTTTTTCATTATGACATAAGTAAGTATGCCGTACTAATGATGATAATATATTACTAGAATGTGAAAGATGATAGCAGTTTGCTAGAAAACAGGCTCTTTTTTCAGCTCATAGTTAGATTTCAGAATCTTTTTCACCTTCAAACCGGTTTATAGAGTTAACTTTTATGAAATAACACTTAAGCCCTGCTGATTATTTTTAATGTCTAACTCAAAGTCTTGTAGTTTATTTTCTGTCAGCCTTCCAGGCAAAACTTACATGTCTGTGATAAAGCAGCCCCTACAGTCGACTGCTGATCTATGGTCCAGGCTCCAGACCACAAAAACAGATGTTCTACAGGTTGCCCGGCTCTGAATGGGACCTATTGTTGGGTATTAATACGGAGCAAGTGTCCACACCAGGTCGAGGGTCAGGTTAGCCAAAAGGCACCAGGTTCCATAAGTCTTGACCTTTTAAATGAGTGCAATGTGATACAATGCATGGGTCAGCAGTCACATGCTGAAAGCAGGCCCACATGTTGACGAAGACCCTCTGACCCCCACGCCTCGACCCACCCCAGCCCCTGCCCCAGCCCCTGCTCCGGCTGTGTGACGTGTGGCAACTGAGACTCTGCTGGGATAACAACCCCCATGAGGTTTCTGGGTAATTAGGGGACCCAATCAAGCAAGCCTGGGGCCTGACCTGGAGTGAAGATTGTAAGGGGGCCAGTTTGGACTTTTTGTTCATCTTTGACTTTGTTTTACAAATAAGAAATGGGCATGCTTGAGTTTAACTTTTAATGAATAATGGGGGAAAATAGTGCAGCAGCTCCAAGCACCAGGCCATATCTCATGTCACTGCTGTAATTTGACAACCAGTGAGTTTAAGGAGCGGTTGGACTCTAGAATCACTATTTTGCAAACAAAGAAATGTGGATGTGGTGCATCATTTCATCTTGGACCTGGTCTGGTTTCTATCCATACCTAATATTTTTTTCTTCAGAGACATCTCTTTGGCTTCCGCCATATTAAAATGACTGTAATGTTTGAATTAAAGTATTGGCTCCATGTCCAATTCCTATGGTTGTTTGGTTGAGTGCTCAAACCTCTCATATGCACTCATTAAGGGCGGAATGATACTCACCACTAATTAGGGACTCCGAGATGACGTATGATAAATGTTTGGTGTCTTGTGACAAATCTATTGCGTCCAGTTAAAGCTGAAGTAGAGCAGATGCACTGCGGAGAGTCCAAAATAGCCCCACCACACTGGAGGTTTTTCTGACTTAATAATGTCAACACCAGAGCCCTCACAAAACCAGATGGAGCCACTTTATTTGCTGGACTGATTGCGCCTACTCGAGTTTATCTCCACTGGAGAGAGCAAGAAGGGAGAGATGTCTGGTCCAGTCGATGCTGTAATTTATGAAGTGCTTTCTGAGAGCGGGGTTGCCGCAAAGTTCTGCGTAACAAAGCACATAAATGCATGATAACAACTTCAGACAACAGTGCGTAAATCTTAACATATGAGGCCACTTCTCTCTCTGTTCTCTTTCTCTGAGTGGAAACACATGAAAGGATTATTAAGGTGCACAAAGATCAGGGAGGGACTGACCTGTTTCACCATGGATGAAACTTTGACTGTTTGAAACTGCACTGTATTTATTTTCTTGTCTGAAAGTTCAAAACGTATTTTTACTCCCAAGTATTTCTGTGTCGTGTTGTCTTGTAGGTATTTTGCTATCTTTTACTCTGCTAAATTTATCTGACAGTTAATTAATAAATTAAAATAATGCACATTAGAAAAAAAAACATGCTTGAAAAATATAATACCCACATAGCAGCGGGTATTTGAGCGTTGCACGTCTGAGATGTCTCTGTGCTAAGAGCATTTCCACCTGAAACACATTTCCCTGATCCCATCAATCATGGCATGATCCATCAGATGCTTTTCATGACCCTTTGGAGGGCCCTGACCCCTAGGTTGTAAACCACAGGAATAAACTACCTGACTAGTTATGCAATGATGTTATGATGTTATAAGGGCATATATGATCTTTTGTCAGTCATCAGTTAGCTTTAGCTAATCATTCTTATCACCCTTTTTAATGCAGAACTTTTACTTCCAATGAAGTTTTTTTTTATATTGAAGGAAAAGTCCATCAAAGATGCAAATACTTTATTCCATGCAATTGTTAATGCTTTTCTCTTACATGTCTTCCTATTTATCATCGACAGTTTTTGCTTCGAGTGAGTGTTAGAGACATCAAGTTGCCAGGTTTATTTTAAATAATCAGGAACAGCAGGATTTTCAGAAATCATAAGAAAAGACAAGTCCAAACGTTTCCATTATTTGTATTATTATTTCTTAATCATCACCTCTTATGGCGAAATATAAGCCCGATAAAGAAATATTTAATATAGGGTAACATCAAGAATTGCAAGGGGAAAAGTGAGACTCACTTTCAGCTGATGAAAGAAAATAAAGTGAGGTTAGTGTGGAGTGGTAAAGACAAAGTCTGGCAACCTGACATAGATGCAAACTATACACAACACAATGAGTTGTCAGTGTTGCATTTCCAATTTAGGTGTTAAAAACACACCATTTCAGAGTAAACTACAAAATCTTCTGTATCTGACACGGCTTCAAAACATCAAAACATCTGACAAGTGGAAAGTTTTCTTTTTCAGAAAAATATGGTTGGAACTTGTAATGAGACGCTGTAGTCACACTGTCTGTAGCCTCAAGACAACGTAAACAACAGAAACTCTGCTCTGTAAAACAGGACCTGTTGCAGTAAATCAGACCGTCTTCATAACCTTTGTCTAGCACTCTTCATTTTTACTTTTGAAGGTAGCCTGTAAAGTCTGCCGTCATATATCTGATTCAGTGCAACAGCTAAACAGACAGCTCGTAACTTAAAAGACAGGAGTGTGAATGTGAACTTGCGCAACCCCCTTTAACCCCGACCACCTCAACATGACGCGAGTACATAAATGCAGCATTGAAGAATTGCCACCACAACATCGTTGGAAAAGTATTTGGGAGTATATAGAAAATTTGACTGCTGAACTCAGTTGCAGGTGCAGGCGTCTCATTTGAAACTCTACAGTAGATTTTGTATTGACGTTCCAGATTCAAGGTATATGCATGTATTAACCCAATATGTTTTCTATTGTCTCTCTACAAATCCTCAACTTAACCAACCATAACTTTAACAGTTGTATAGGATTCGTTATGTCTTAATTTTTAGTATTATCATCTACGTGGAACAACATCTGTCCAACAATATGTCTGGGATAAAAGGTAAAAAATTTAGATGATAATACATAACTTTAACAAATAGCCCAAAATCCCAAGAACAGTCAGTTAAAACCAAAATATTTTTTTCCACATTGGAAAAGTATTGAGTGAAACCTCTGCAAACAGCAATTATTTAAATAAAAAAAACCTGATGTGTAGTAAGTTAAATAAAAGGACTATTTGACTGAATAAAAGTGAATGAAGCAGTACAGGTCATCATAAGGGTCAGGAATTAGAAGTACAACCACAGACCCTGAAGACTCATAGTGTGGTATGAACCTTAAATAATGTGCTGTATTTCAGCAGTCTTGAAACCAAGCATCTTCATCATCTCTTAATTGTCGCAGGAAGAAGAGGATGTCCAAAGCGAAGAGGAATGCTGAACTCAGAGCAGCATCCAGTTGGGCTTCGTATTACATCCTTCAGACACAAGATCCAGAGGATACTCTGTGCCTGTACAAACACTCTGGTTGGATCCGCTTACACAGACTCAAAGTCATGGCCAAACCAATCAGATTCACATTGTTTATCTCCTTCTTTCCCTTTTACTTTTTTCCTCACCGAAATTCAACAATGGAAGTCATTTTTATGAACTTCTCGCTACATTAAGAACTTTTTAAGACCTGGGTCAGAACCATCAAGAGACATAAATAAACAGGAATAAACTCTGTAAAGCCATAATATTATTTGTAATGTGGGCTTTTGTGATACCAGACATAAGGAAACAGAGTGGAGAGAAATATCCGGAATCCGGAAGATACGGAGGGCCACTTCTCCGCCTATTTCCAGATTGCAAGATGCAGATGTCTATCCAGCTGGACAGACATTTGGTAAAAGATGAAAGGAAAAACAATGTTTGAAGCAGCAACAAAATCATAAAAAAGAGGCAATTAAGGAAAAATTAAAGGAAATATAGAACAGAAGAAACAGATAAAAAGTCACTGAAGTCATGAGAGCTTTGGTTGGTAATCTAAAAGCAGATTAATAACTCTGATATAGATCCAAGAAAACTCATCGATGGCAAAACAAGGAAGAAAACAGGAGATACCTGACGAGGGAAGGGGTGGGGGTTAAACAAATGAAGTGGAGGCCAACGGCTTTGATGATCCTATCATGAAATTTGAGGCAATCCTAACGGAGTCCAATGCTGGATCCAAGGAGGAGTAGAATGTGAACCAGGTTGTGGCCCACCTCATGCTGTTGCTGGGATATATGTGAGTCCAACACTGCATGCTGGATGTTAGCTTTTTTTTTTTCAAGGAAGAAAATTTCTCATAGGTTCGTTTCCCAGAACAACAGGCTGTCCCTGGAGTGAGTCCTACAGAGGAACATTGCACCCAGGCCAAAACGTTCTTCACCTACTGCCAAGGGGAGCATTCATTTAAGAGCAAGAGGCTTCTAATAGTGGAGCAGATAAACTCATTGAAGGAGCGTGCTGCAAAAGAAATTACAATGAACCTTGAAAAACTGGACAAAAACACATTGAAAGACTCCTGTCCATAGAAAAGAAACCAAAGGGTGGCTGTTCATATACATAGAAGACCTAAAGACAACATCAGAAAAGCTTCTACACAGGACGAGTATCTTCTAATTATATGATATTGGTTTGCATCTGATAAATTCATTGATCGTTTCATTCATTATCCTTTGCCACTTATCAAACTGTGGTCATTAGGGGCAGAATCCAGAGCTCACACATTAATTCCTGCTCTCATTCACTCCTACGGTCAATTAAGAGTCATCTCTATAATGGAGAAGAAATTCAAGAATTACTGGCTTGGCACAAACATGGTTTTATGTAAGTGAAAAGATGGTGAATCTTTCCAGTGTACACATGTCAATATTTTCAACATGCTGAAAATACAAACTATTTCACGCCATCATTTAGATAAGGACAGGGTATGGCTCACTGCTCCCTCCTACATATGCAGGCTTTACTTCATATACTACATATTTCACTGCAACCACAGAAAACAAAGAAATGCAAAACTTCATCCACCTTCTTTGCAAAAACAATAAACCACTTCCAGGTACATGGTTCCAGTATACGTAGAAGTCTTTTTTAAATAGTGTGGCTCTGTGCTGCCAGAGGCTTCCTTGTAAGCTGGTTTTGAAAATGAATGCCTTTATGTTTTGGTTTGGACCCACTGAATAATTTACTATGTAATTACATACTCTGTAAAAGCCTCTGTGTCCACTCGGGCCCATTTGGGATTCTCTGTAGTATTGCAGTCACAACCAGAGCCTTGACCAAATCAAAACTCAAACCCACTCTCTAATCAAAAAAACTGGAAAACTCACATCCAGAGGCAAAGTTTTATGTCTGCAGATTGCTAAATACCCTTACACCAACAATTGGGGTGTAATTTCTTTTTTACAGCTCTGCCAATTTTATATATTTTTTTTAATTTGAAGCACTGCAAAACAGCTTTCTGTGATGCTGCCGTCTGTGCAGTGCTTTTGCAAAACATGTCCCGTCATTACAGTTGGCAGAGGTTCGCTGAGAGAAATGACAGCATGCTGCAGCAAAGTTATCACTGTGGCTGATGGGAAGCACCCGGTAATTTAGAAAAGGGAAGAACTGCTGTCAACAATATGGTCACTGTCACGAAGGGTTTTTCGTCTAAAACATTTGCATAAAATTTATAAACAAAATATTTTATAGGTTCTTATGAATGCTTGCAAAGCACTGTGGAACTGAGGCCCCACTAATACTAACACTAGCTGCTGTAGCAGGCAATCTCAAGCCATATATATATATATATATTCTGTGCTGTTCTGTCTGCATCAGTTTCAATGCATATAGCGGCATAAGCGTGCACAAGTGGATCATCTGCACTCGACCCTATGTGCATAGTTATCATGCAGAACATTTGCTTATAGCTTTTCCATAGTTCCACACCTTGTTTTCATATTGAGCTAGTTCAGAACATCTTCTGTGATTGAGATTGAGGATTATAGAATAATATGATAATAACATTTCAAATCAATAACTAGTGGTACTGCAGTCAATTCACACCAGCGTGTGCTTGTCCAAGTGTTTACAATGGTTTTGGGATCGAACCAATTTGGCCTTTCTTTTCAACATTTTCAAACTATCTTCAAACCTGTGTTTTTAAAATCCAGGCAACAAAACTACTTATGGTTAGAAAAAAAACAATCATGGTTGAATAAAAATAAATGTAGCTTCGTACGTAATGTGAAATGTGGCATACTTAATCGGGCTTTGTTGCTCTTTATATTATACCAACTTACTTCCTCCCTTACTCCTGTTATATGTAGAACTATTAGAGGTAGCCAGCCAAACACAATAACCTACACCGCTTGGCTCTTTATTATGTGAGTTATGAACTATAACTACTTTTTTTGGTATGAACAGTGAATCAGAACAGCCTCCTTAACACATATAGTTCTGTGTTTTTGATATATACCAGGCTGTGGGATGATTTGGGTTTCACTCCTTCAGCCACTGGCCTTTAGTGATTTATTAATCAGGGAATTGTCCAAACCTCTGTGAACTGACCATATTATCCATTGTGAAATACAACTGTAGACGGGTGTGCAGATCATGTAATCAAATAATCTAAAGAGAATAAGAAAGAGAAAGGAGTAGTGTTTGGAAAATCACTCTGGAATCCATTGATGATGTTTTCAACTCATAAAACATGATGGAAGTGGTCATTATAACTAAACCTGCACATGAGACTGAACAAACAGATTTTTTTTAGAAACCTAAGCTCATAAGAAAATAGACAATTATGAATATTTATGGAATAAAAATACAATTTTGCAGCAGGGTGCAACTGAAATAGGCCTAGTGTAGTCTTGCTGACAGACAACAGGCTTGAGCGTTTAGCGGTAATTAACCTACTGAACCTCTACTCCTTTCCTCCAGAGGAGAACGCTGAGCTACTGCACTGGATGTGCTGCTTCAGTGAAGTTGAACCTGGCCTGCTCCCAGATCTAACCCCTTCTCCCACAAGCCAAGGATACTGAATGTAACAATTATTAACCAGACTGTTTTATGTACTCATTCTACTTTGACCCACTATATAACAATAGTTTCGAGAACACAGAGTTACAGGGCATAACAGTTACCTCAATTTTCAGCGGCAGATTGGTGGTTTAAATTAAACTTGTAATCTCGTGAAGCTGACTGACCTGCTGGTGGGTCAATCATTATAGACCTCAAACCTAGAAGCCAAACTCTGTAAGCACACATAACTTTATTTAAATTAGGGCCCGGGCAACAAAGGCGATGCGAGGACCTATTGAAATCCTCATGTTTATTATTATTATTATTTTAAGGGGACATAAATCACTACTTTGGAAGCTTTCTCGTATTCAAAAACTCACCAAATTTTTGAATGTACGTCAATCCTTGGTGGAATTGATGTATTTTAAAGGTCTTGGGAATGGATGTGCAAAAATGCCCCAGTAGCACCCCCTAGAAAGTTAAGAAAACTAAACCACTTTTCCAGTAATCTCGAAGAGACATTAATTTTGGTACATGCATCTATCATGGGAAGACGCACCAAAAAGTTTCAAGGACCCATAACCCCAAAATGAACAGGAAGTCAGCCATCTGGTTTATTTGACCTTAATAAAGAGCCCTATGGTCTCACACTGTTTGAATAGTCACACTTGGTAAGACTTGTTAAAACTAACCATGTTCACATGTGACACAGAACTGCTTGGCTAGCATTGGCCAAAGTCCTGTGTTCCTTAATGTATTTACCCTGAGTTCTGTTGTCTGTAACTTCCTCACTCTTTATACTATATCACCTGACTCCCTTCATTGCTCCTATCATTATTACTAAAACCCTAGATGTTGCCAGTCAAAAACAAACATCAATATGTGTCTTAAGAAACTTGGCCTAATGTTTCATGATCTCATTATTCTGTTTTGTAGGTGAAAGCACGAACCATGAATGAAAACATCCTGGCTAGCCACAGTGCTCTGAAAATAGCATTGTAGCTCTGGCAATATTAATCTAACATAATGAACATGGCAAACACAATACCTGTAAAACACACCCTGTTGGTATAATGAGCATGTCATAGTGAGCATTTACCCTACTAGCGTTACCATTTAGCTTATGCACCAATGTGTGTGTGTAACACTTCAACAATAACATGTTTCATCTGACTTCCTGTTCAATTATCTTGTGTGGATTCATCTTCCTGCGCTCTGCAAAGACTCAACTGAACACACACACACACACACACACACACACACACTGGCATGTCATTTTAGTATGTTAATCTGTTTGATCCAGGAGAGTC
>JAOWBC010000002.1:3537951-3552299 GCA_028566105.1 Hypoplectrus providencianus
CTCGCACACAAAACATACACACACACAGAACCTGACTTCTTTTGTTGGCCCACAGAGGTAATCAGAGCATCTTTTCCTGCCTCTGGCGGTGCATTCATTGCATGGGCGCTCAGTCACAACGCAGTGATTCAGCAGAATGCCTCTGGCTCTCTCTTTCCTCTGAAGGGCCTTCTGTCAAACAGCTCCGCGGAACGGGCACTGGTGAGGTGAGCTTCTGGTTTCCTGTGGTGTGGGGTTGCAGCTGTCTGTGTGCTGTACCAGCTGAGCAAGCCAAACACAGGGAGGAGGAGCCCAAGTGTCCGCAGCCTACTAAATATTGACTGGGGCAGCCAAACAATGGGAGAGAGGAATCTTTGCTATCCTCCAGCCCCCACTCCCCCCTCACCCCCCTTCCCTTTGCTGCTCATGTAAGAAAAAGAATCCTGGCCATTGCTCTGCGTCTGGGTTCATGTCCCAGCGGTGCATTAATTCACATTTTGCTCTTGCACTGTGATCCAAGGGGTTGCTTGGATTGTAAGGCGCAGGAGGTGGTATGTGCCGTGGGGGCACTCAGACTTTGTTAGCCCCCTACGAGTGAATCAGACCCTGGAAAGCTTGCCAACAGATATGACTTCATAGCAGCAGGCCCCTCGTCCTTCAGGCTTCTGAAAGGGCCTTATGTTTTAACAGATTGCTCTTTGCCAAGAAACAAAAGATGATTAGGGAGTGGTTCCAAATCGAGAATACTCACACACACACACACACACACGCACGCACACACATACACACACTGACAGAAATACTATGCCCTTATTAGCATAGCAACAGGAAACCTGGTGCCTTTACTGACAACTTTAATACATTACATTTGTCTTGGCTCTTTGCATGTGTAGATGAGTTTTTATCCATTTCCAGACAGTTTCCAAAAAGTTTTTTTTATTTTTTTTACATCACATTTGTCACTGATATTTACAATAATAAGACAACTGCAGACTTCTGATGCCTAATGTTTGCCAGAATACTTCACATATGTATGGTCACACTGCCTTGTCATGTCTAAGTACCATACAAAATCACTTGTCATCACATACTTTTAGAAAGCTATTCAACTTTGAGTTTTGCCATCTGCTTTCTCCATGTCTGCAGCCTCACTGACACAGCTGGTTATTGGGTCGAAACTAAAGCAAGTGGTAAAACCCTGATTCTCTCTGACCGTAATGACAACCAGCCAGCAAACTCCGTCTGCTGTGGACGTTGCGTGCTATTACAGACATGCCACGTTAGATATAGCCATGGTCACGTGCGGCCCCAGCTGCCTGACAGTTTCATGATGGGCTCATGCGAAAGGAAAGACTGTATGTGGCTTTCCATCCGTCTCACCTTGAACATCTGAGACAGTGCAGTGAAAGCTTAGCATGCTGCAACTGATCTGTTGCAGGTGCTAGGGAGAATTATTGGAAAGGTCATTTTGTCAAGATATCACATGAGGACTTCAAGAAAAAAAAGCATGCAATTCCTGGAAAATGTTATGCCAGGAAAACCCAGTTTCTTAGATGTGACACTGATACTTCTGATGTAGAGCTGGTTTTGTCTGCACATTTTGAGGCACAGTATGATCATAGGGACAGTCTACAGCACTGGAGCTGTCGTTGGCAAGCACAGAACCTTTTTGGCACACTTGCCTGATTTCTCCCTGTAAAACTTTACAGTGGTATTTGTACAGCTTATTGGTCACTGACACCTAGCCTGCTGGTGGCAACAGCTGTGAAAGAAATCAGCACTCACTGTAGTCTTTCTACATTAGAGCATGTGATTCAATAAAGACAGGGATGGCCACATGCTGGGCTTTCAGATGATGTCACATGTGTTTACACCTGACCTGTGTGCTGTAATCTCAATTGCAACACCTGGTTACATGCTAGCATGGTGTGAGAAAGTGGCATATATAGGCCACTTGATTTTCTTGATACTCCATAGACTTCTCTAAAATGCTGATGTTGTCTTAAAAGGGGTACTTCTGCTGTTGGGTCAGGAAAATTTATTAGCAAACAGTTACCTAAACGTAATGAATGAATGGGATAAATACGTAGCTAAATGTAATGACAAAGCAGTATAAGTAATCAGAAAAAAAGTGCAAAAGGGTTGAAATTGTTAGCTTATAGTGATGGATAAATAGTTAAAAAGTTAAAATCAGTGGCTTAAAAGTTAAAATAATTAGCTAAACGTAAAGAATAACCTGTTGAAATAGTTTGCTAACAGTGCTGGCCAAATAGTTAGGGTTAGCTTATTGTAAGGATAAATGGTTAAAATAGTTACTAAAAGTAATGGATATATGGTACAAATATTAAGTTAACTATTAACTACTATTAACTATTAACTTAAGTAACAGAAACAGTTGAAACAGTTACTTGAAGCAAACTGTTTCAGCCATTTTTCGACTTTAAACAGTTAGCTTAAAGTATTTGGAACATCAGTAAACGACGGATGGCTACATTAGTTATCTGTCAGGACAGTGTGGCTATGTCTGACCCAAAAGCTCAAGAACACCTGACTTAGAAATACATTAAAAATATATATTTTAAATTTAAAATTACACAACTTCAAAAGGTATATGAATCATGTTACATGAACAAGTAGTTTCCTCAGTCTTGGATATGCTATGATACACCCTATTATACGACAAACCTCTACGTAATAAATTCATCATGAATTTGGTCATCTACTCTGATATTTCTTATGAATGCTGCTTCAAGATCAGTTTGTACATTACATCTAGAAACTCTCGACTCTTCAAAATAGCTGCTTCTGCCACTGGGGAGTCAGAACATCGTCACACCCAGCAATTGTGTTGTGGTGATGGTGACCCAAAAAGAGGTTGCGTCCGTCCATGTGGTTTGTTGAAAACCCAAACTCTGATGTTGGATTAGACCTCAGACCAAAATTAGGAATGTACAGTAGTAGAGCCATGCGCCTCAGTCTTGATAATGTGAGCGGTTGCAACTTGAAGCGAGCATTTCTTTGCACTGAGGAAGCTGTAAACAGGTCAGAAAGTTTGCTTACCTACAGCAGCATTTCCCTCTTGGAAAGATTTTGCATCCTCTCATAAGTCCTGTTTTGTGATTTATAATCCTTGAATTGTTCTTGTTGCTATTTATACCGTTCATTCAGAAAAGCAGGAAACTTTTTGATTGCAATGAATATATTCTGTGCGCACAATACCATGGGAAGAGTTATTTCCTGCATTTTTTAGAAGCTGACTGCGACCACGCACACAAGAAATTCCATGGAAACAACAGGACATAAGGGTCAGAACTCTAACACTTGAGGGTGGTCGGACACACAAATCAAGGACAGAACTTGAAGTCCATCTTTTCTTACTGCTCCAACTGGTTTGGGATGGAGCCTTTTTCAATAAATTAGTCTGTCTTCTCATGTAACCAAGCTTTGTGCACTGCTGTCAAGTCATGTGCCGAGGGTGTATCTTTTCTGTCACTGCATAAAAATGCAACTGGTCATCCATGTCACAATGTTTACTCCAGTCATTCTAACCTTGCACTGTTATTTGCACACTCTTTTTCTACATAAGCCTTCTAACAATGGAAACTTTTCCTTTGGTCATCAGGACCTGTCTTTTGAGCCACTGAACACACATGGTCAACGACTTGCACAGCTCTTCTGGTTTGTTCACACCTCCTTTTCTGCTCTAGAAACTGCAGGGTTATCAGGCCATGGCCTTGCTTTCAAATATTAAGTAGTGGAGGCAGTCTGAGTCTGACGGATGGTTTACTAACGTCGTGCTTTATGTGACACTGGCCCTCAGGCTCATTTATCCTGACATTATCTTGTCCTACCCCCTGTTGAGATTAAACACCCCCTCTATTCACAACTCTCTTACATCTTGTAAAGATGTAATTTCAGATGCAGCACGGAGACGCACCTAATCAAAGGCGGGACAGAACAAACGTGGCGTAATGCTGGGAAGGCCAATGAAAGTTGGGATGATCCATTGTCCTGGCATTTTTTTTTCTCTCCGAATGATTTTATTATGGTCTTGAAGATCCAGAGGAGAGAAAAATCCAAAGACAGGCTAGCTTATCTTTCATACTTGGACTGTAGCCCGTAAGAAACTTGGGATATTCATGAAGCATAATTGTGTGCAGATGTTAATTTTTAAACAGAGAAGTATCAGGTGCACCTCCTTTGGCTACTCCGCTCCTCTCGTCCTAATGAAATCTTTAGCTCGAGCAGAGGGAGAGAGAGATAGCAGCACAGCTTTGGGCTCCGCTGAATGGAAGAGCTGCACATGACTTGGCTCACTTGGCTCCCGTCCAGCGTCTTGGCTGAGTTTCAGGAGTTAAACACAGACCCTCTAAGCCTCCTTTACAAGCTGGGTACCCTGAGCATGGAAAAACTGAGTTTTTGTGGCTGCGCTGAAGAGCCCACTTCAGAAAAGATGAATCTGGAGATTTTGTGAGAGAAAAAAAAAAAAAAAAATCAGACACCATTGTCTTTACAAAGCCTTTATAATCCCACAGTTCACATGAAAAAAAAAAACTCTGTTTCTAACTATGTACTCCAAGGAGACATTTTCTCAAAGTGACTGACTTTTAAGGTGAATATAATTGATGAACCACGGCTGAGACCTTTCTTAGTCCGACCACTTATATGCTCAAATGAGATTACACATGAAACAAGAATGCCCGTTAAGAAAACACAGACCCTATTTTCTACCGCATATGTCATTGCTAAATATGTGGCATTTTAATCAAGCGCCCAAAGAAATAATTGGACTGCACAGCAGAAATGAAGAGTTTTTCCATAGTGGTCCCATGCACGGCGTACACAGGAATGCTTGTTTGACGTATTTATTTATAGCAAGTAATAGCCTCGTAGTCTGAGCAGGGAGACACAAGGACATATCTAAACACAAACCAAGCCCTGCCAAGTCATGAGTTGTGAGATTAATTTCAAAGAGATGGCAGTGCAGTGCAGAAGCCAAAGACCCAATTCTGGTAATCACCCTACACCCCCACTCCCACCGCCCCCTCCTCTCCCAGAGACTCCAGACGCTCATGCTGTGTCAGGCTCTTTGAACATCAGTTTCCTCGGCGCTCGTGTCCTTGTTACGTCTCAGTGCCTCTCTCTACAGTGGCTGTGCACTAACAGGCCCGTCAGCGAAGTTATGGCCACTTGTTAAATCACATTTTCCAGCTTATTCTCTCTTGTCTGTATACAAGTATGGAAGTTGATTTGTCGTTCAGCAGCAGTTGGCCTACACTCCGCAGCCAACATTCCTCTCTGGTTCAGTGCGTCTGGCCCTGCGCACCACGGCGGGTTTCCTTGTCAGATAAATATACCCAGGGTCATCCACTGGCACCATCGCTTCAGCCAGTTGGGGCCTGGCAAAGTCCCCACAATAACTCTGTACTTAGGTTACAGCTAAGCCAAGGGGGGAGCTCAGGGCTTCTTTCTGTGGCCTCAAAGAACCTCTGGCTGGGGGTCTGGGCTTAAGAGGCTGAGCCCCAAACATAGAAGAGGATGGGGAGGGGAGGCGGCTAGGTTAAGGATAAAAGACCTCAACCTGTGAACATCCTATCAAGAGACTATAGTGCCCCCTGGGAGAGCTGAAATTACATCTACGAAGCACATAAAATGTGACAGAAATGTACAAGCATTTATACGAGTCCACGGAGCAACAGGGTTTTCCTCTGCTTGACATTTGAATCAATTTAATGTGGGACACGTCGCCGAAAAGTTACGACACTCAGAGGCCTCAGTTGAAGTTTAGCAGTCCAGATAACGTGTTAGCAAATTTTCCAGGCGCTGTGCAGGCAGCCTTGCAACACGTGATGCTGTTTTCTCTAGTTGTCTGTATGCTCACAAATATGTGATGCCTGTGTATCTGTATTCATGTGTGACCAACATGTCTTGCTGATATATTTGGGATATTAAAAGACTTGTTTTCATGGATGCAGATCCGCTGTAACTGGCCATATAATGTGAGGGATGTTTTACCATGACTTCTCAACTGTTTTGAGCAGAGAGAAAGGGGGTTGGAAGAACGGCCTGGTGGGAGTTGAAACTCCTCTCTTAGCTGTAGGAGTTCATCAGCTGTCGATCAGAGCACCAGCCTCCCCTCCTTTGTAAACAAATGGCAAGCAACAGTTGGTGGTACAAACCCCGGGAAAAGCACCTGGCATAGTACTTATTCCAGAAGGACTAACAAGCAGAACTTTACCTATCTGTTTATGCAGATAGAATTTTATTTTTTCAGTGACTGCAAGTAATTGGAAATATAAATCACGTTTTACTAGCGCATCATAATGCTTGATTATGGGCCTATGATGACTGTTATTAAATAAGACATTACCTTTACAGAGACATTTTACATTCCTGAATTTTATGTTCAGCTTCACATAAAAGTTTAAGACTAGTTTCATCATGAAATACTGCCAGGGATTATATAAACAAAGATGGGAAAATTCCCATGTTAAGGCAGCCCAATAAGAAATAGCTCACTTTTCTGAGGCTTAAATACAGATTTAGGGTATATAGTGAGTTAGGTGTGAACCATTTCCATTGTTACCCAGGGACATTTAATTTGTGTCTTGTTAATAACTACTACTAACAATTCAAACAATCCATTACCCTTTAAGGTTAGGAACACAATTTAGTTACATACATAAGGTGAAGGTGCAGCTTGGTTTTAAAAATGTACTGTTGGGTGTCCCAGTGGCTCACACTGAGTCTGTACCACTAACGCTTTGCTGCATTCTGTCACTGTCCAATAAAACATGAAATGTTTCAGGAAAAAAAATCCAAAAATGTGCTTTTAAATTGACCTTTTTTTTTTCTCTCTCTCTCTCTGCTGTAGATCGTGAGTCTAGAGAACATGAAGACACCATACCCCCAGAGATTACTGAGGAGCTGCAGCCAGCTAAAGTGCCACTCCTTCCCAAAGACATTGTGAACAGCAAAAAAGTTCATGCACTCCGCAAAGAGCAGAAGAGGAAGCTTGGCAAGCAGCGCTCCATGGGCTCCCCCATGGACTACTCCCCTCTGCCCATCGACAAGCATGAGCCAGAGTTTGTACGTTTTACTTTCATTTTTAACTTGTATCAGATTTAAAGCCACTATGTGTAGAATTTTAACACGATCGACTTTAGTGACTCCTTGTGGCAGTATCTAGCATGTCACGCTACTTTTGTCATTATGATAGCTTCATTCACTTTGTTGTGTTGTGAATTGAATTGCAGTTTGTTGGTTTCTAACCCTAACTCTCTGTGACATTGTTCTGTCTTTCTCCAAAGGGTCCATGCAGGAGGAAACTGGATGGGATCATTCAGGGGATGAAGGACACTTCTCGCGTAATGGCTCTGTCTTTGTACCTTCCCAACTGTGACAGAAAAGGATTCTTCAAGCGTAAGCAGGTGGGCCTTTGCAGGAAGAAATCCAGATTTATGCTTTTTTGCTTACTATTTTACCAACAAGTATAATTACTGTATCTTTAAGATCACACAGGCATTTGAAATAATTTGAGTGGATTTTGGATTGGAGTCTAAACATGCATGTTGTGTTACAGAAACATTAGCCTGCTAATGAAGAGCTACAAAGCTTCTTTACTTAGAGTTAGCAGGCAACTTAGTTTGAAACTTTTGTGGCGTTGAATGTGTGATTACAGCTAACATGTTCCCTTTTTGGCTAGCATACAAATACTTTATGTACATAGCACACATAGTCACCATGACAGCAGCTGCTAATTTGTGGACATCCATTTAAAAGCCTTGACTTTGGCATTCAAACAGCTGCATTTTATTTTTTACAATATCTGGATGAGAGGGTGGAGCTAAGATTTCAAGTTGTGCTATCTAACTTGGTTAGCAAAGTGCAAATATTAACAGCGGACACATTAGAAGCATCTTTTACGACAACCAAACACTAAACAAGTCTTTATTACGCATCCAAAACATCTCAATTGATGATCAACAGAAAACTTTCCAGGAAAGGATCAAATTTCTAAGAAAAAAAAAACATAATACAACTCAAATCAGAATACATCATGGTAGCAACTCGTCAGTCACATGGTGGTTTTGAATTTGACTGGTCCTTTGCCTTCACTACTTTCTTTGCATCTGTTTGCAACACTAACATTGCAATCCTGTTTTCTGGCTTACAGTGCAAACCATCTCGTGGCCGCAAACGAGGCATCTGCTGGTGTGTGGACAAGTATGGCGTTCAGCTCCCCGGTACAGACTACAGCGGAGGGGACATTCAATGTAAAGACCTGGAGAGCAGCAACAACAACGAGTGAAAAGGGGGAGGACCACTCTTGACCCCCATCCCCCCACCCCTAACCACCACGTGACCCAGGGCCCATGCCTCCTCTCTGAATCACATCTGTATGCTCCGCCCTCCGTTCACTTCAAGATTTTTTCTTTTTTCAAATTGAAAAACAAGGAAGAAAAAAATCCAAACGAAAGAACAGGCTGAAAAAAAGACACCTGTATTTTTTTTCTTTTTATTTTCTGTTGTTGACCAAGCACTCATCTCCAAATGAGGAGAAAGTCCCAGAAGATTTACTAGATCCCTTGACTATTGGGACCCCTTGTATGAGGCGGGTCCCCTGGCTGCAGATCAATGAAAATATATGCACACAATGGATGTATTTTTATAGAAGCTGGGGGTTTCAATACAACATTTTGTATGATGTAAAATTAACACAAAATCATGATGAAGAAAAAAAAGAGTATCAGGCACATTGATTGAAAACAGATCAGTTTTAGGCTGTGGAACATTATGCCACTGTGGAACTCTTGATTGGCAGAGTAATTTGGTTTTTCTGTCTGTTTTCCAAAAGAAAAAAAAGAAACAATCGATAGGGATATACTGTAACAGTTGACTCTATCTGGGTATGTGGTTCTGTCAGAGCACTTATGAATAGGGGAACCTGCTTAGATATATGTAACTTCACAAAATGACGTGTGCATGAATGCGTGTATGTGTACAGTGTGTGTGTGTGGTATGTTTCCGCCTGTGTTGGTGTATGATGGAGTGAGCCTATTACAAAAGAATGTCCTTTTTTTCTTTCTCTTTTGTTTGATTTTGTCATAACAAGTATTGCTAGCGCTTGAAGTGGTCTTGGGGCTGGCCTTCTCTATAACCGATGTAAAGTATGTCTCGGGACACGGAGCGTTTGGAAAAAAACATAAGAGTAAGCAGATGGTCACAGATGAACCTATGTAAGTGGCTCTTCGACAATGTAGCTAGCCTGATATGCCAACTGTGCCTATTTAAACAGACACTGCCATGCAGGGCGACACAGAGCTTAGAGAACGCTGACTCTACCGGCGAAATAAAGATTTCAGCATCAGTGATGGGACTCAAGTTTGACTACGATCTTTTGAGTCGAGTGCATAATCAAACTTGCCAGTCAGGCCAGTTGCTTCTCTGATTCAGTTGTGTGAAGTGTAGTTTTGTATGGTTTTGTTTGTGCTGTTTTCTTTGCCTTCAGTGAAGTAAAGACCGCCCACTTTTGAGCCATGTTCCTTTATCAAGTGGTTTCCCCTCAGTACTGCTACTACAGTGTAACCATGGTGTATTACATTACTTTTAAATATAGTTATTGAATGTTGTTTTTCCTGTAGAAACATAGTATGACAAAAATGTAATTGTGCTTGGAAAAGAAAAAGATTTTTTAGCCTGTAAAGAATTTGAATAGGTCCTTGAATAGCCTGTCAGGAGAATGACCCAGAGTCATTGGACTACAGGGCAGTCAAAGAAGCTAACCCTCTGGAATCCTTCTGCTTACATGTCTCCGTGCAAAGGTTGTACATCTAAAGGGAGCATGGTCGAAACAAAAAGGTTACAGGTTATAACAGGGTCATTTTAAGAGTTCTTCTCTCTCTGTGTGCAAGTCACAGTGCCTTTCTACATGCAAATACATTTAAATAGCGACGTGAAAGTGACATGGATATAAAACGGGGCAATTTTTCTTTGTCAGACAGCCCCTTGCAGCGGCTGACAGTACCATCAAGAGGTCTAGTTCTAGTTCTAAGCAAGAGAAGAACAATGAATGTTGTAGGTCCTGTTAATGTTGTCAGCAATGCATTTGTAATCTCCGCCTGTACCTCGGGGCAATTCTGGACAAGATTGATGTGTGAGGAACTGCTGTTTAGCCGCAGTCAGTCAAACCTCCATCATCTCTTTCTTTGACAACCAATAAGCTAAGATTCTTGCTTTTTTCATGTGAATGCCAATGTATATGATTGCCAGAGAGGGGAAGCCAAAGGATGTTTGGAGATAAATCAACAAAAAGGAAATTAGACATGCATCCTGAATGGCTTCCGGTTGTGAATATATTATCAAGGCTCCTTTGCCCCACTTCCAACACCAAATCCCCACTACCACTTTCGAAAAAAAAAAAAAAAAAAAGCAGCTTGCACTTATTTCAGTTACTCACTATTGATATTGACACACAACGACATCCTGAGATGTGGTATCATGAAGTTGGTGGAACAGAAAAAAAAAAAAAAAACAGCCACAAAAGCTAAATGTTGTGTTATCTTGTGCTTACCTTTTAAAGGTGGTGCTTTGAGGTAATATTTGTCGACAGGGGCTGTGCAGCCCATGCCCGGGACCTCCAATACAGCAACATCTTTGAGGGAAAAATAGATATACACGCAGCTAGAGATGTTCTCATGGCCAATTGCACAGAGATGAGAGTTGAGATAGAGAGTGGAGATAAGAGAAAGAGGGGAAAGGAAAGAGGAGGGAGCGAGCGCCATGGGCAGTGGTCATAATCAGGGCCTAGCCACTTCCCCAATATGGGGTCACCAATTGCATGACATTAGATACAGTTAGCAAGACAGTTACTAGGAATCATGGAAATCTAGGGAATGCAATACTGAAACCAGGAGTAGAGTATCGCTTTGTTTTGATACTCTTGAATCATAAAACAAAAGAATATCTGATATCTGGGACCATTCACGGTCTGCCAACCAAGTCTGAAGATACTCAAGACTAGTTTCCTGAAAATGATGTTCCCATACCACTAAACTGCACTGACAATTACATTTAGAGGGATATGTATTTTTTTTCCTGGAATGTGTTTATTTTGGATGCCTTACAATAATATTTCTAATTAAAATGTGTGTGACTCCACGTGTGGAGGAGGTCAGGGTGGATGGGTCAAAGAAACATGGGACTTTACCCAGGAGTCTACCCAAAAGTCAGCATTGACTTGTTTAAAGTAAATGCGTTAAATATACATGGGACATGGGAAGAAATTGGACATTTGTGTCCCTTGTGAAAAAAAGTATTCATTAACTATGCATGTTATGTAACACGTAGTTATTTTAATCCAAACCATGATCTTTCACTAACCCTAACCAAGTACTTGTTGCGGCTGAAATCCAGGGGTTTGTAATTGTGAATGCAGTTTCACTGAATGGGAATGTTATTTTTTAGGAAGCAGGGCTTAAATACTTCAGTGTCCAGGTATCTGTTTCTTTTGTTTGGATTGTCAGGTTGAGGTTCAGGGTTCAGGAAAAGTTGTCAGTGACTTACTTTTCCCCACACCTGTTTGCGAGTAGTGACTTCCTTAGGTTTCACATCTCCTGCTTGGTTTAAACTCATATTCACACTTCATACTTCAGTAGTACAGTAACGACAGTACAGATTTTTTTCTGAGTACATAACACTTCCTGGATGTAATGAGTCAATACAATTGGTTTTCATAATTTGGTGTTCACTGGCTTGTGAAATGGACCCATCGGTGGCAGGAGGACAGTGGGAAATAAAATGGTCAGTATTTGGAACTACATAAAACAAATAAGAAAAAAAAAGACAAAAAATCTCAAATTATTAAAGTGAATATCACTGTGTAATATTTATTCAACTTGTAATTTATGTACTCTTTTAACCTTTGTCTTTTTTTTGTTATGACAAAGCATTTATTTAAATAAAGTTATGTATTCATTTAAGCTTTCTGCTGAGGTTTTCATTTCCAGTGTTACATTGTAAAGAGGAGTGAGCAGCCACGAAAATGGCTTGAAAAGTACAGTTTGAAGTGGAATCATCCTGATAGTAAGCACTGACTAATCTCCGAGGCACGAGCTGATAAACCTCTTAGACATAAGTCTGAGACACCCAGGCTAGCCCACAAGGATCTCATGCAGCATGCAGGATGTGACTTTATAAAGCCTCGCCCGAGGGCAAGTCACCTGGTTTTCAACACCATAGTCAAAAAGATTGCACAGGAACAAGGAAGTCATTTAACATGAGTTTGAACTTCAAGGGGGGGATAACATCTAGTGGGACCAGCTCACTATTCAAATGACTGGGAAGAAGGGATTTGTAGCCTGGAGGAGGATTCATCACGCTATGGAAAACCTACCTTTATTACCACTTAAAGGCGGAATGGACTCCCTGGAGAGACATCCATTCATAAAGACATACACATGCAGCTAAAACACTGTAGACACAAGGTGTGGACAGAATCTGAGAAGCAGAAAATCTAAAGAATGTCAAGTAAATATAATGGGCAAAGCCTTCTTTGTTTGTCCCATGCATTGGCCAATTTTGAGAGTTTTTGATTGACTCGTGGAGAGCAAAACCATCCAGAATACTCATGGAGGTGTTTATTCCACTGCACACATTCTATATACATCAGATTTCTTATAAGCTACTAAAAGTTAGCATTAGGTAATTCCACGTTTGCATTTTTAAACAATAAAACACTGGACGATAAAAGTAGAAGAACCAGGCCTCAGGCTTCTGTGTCATATACAGAGGACCTTTTCTGTCTGGATCTGATGAGCTGGGAGTCTGTCAGGGCTGATTTCCCTGCAAAATATGTAGAATTACAAAATATATCTTCCACTTTCCACTTCAGTATTACTCCCATACATAACAACATCCACTTTCATTGCATCAGTATTCTGAAGGGTTTTACGGAGTGGACTGCTCATGGACTTATTTATTATTAGCATCACATTTTATTTCCAAATGACTGATTTATCATTTACACAGACTCTCCCTGTTAATAAAGCTTTAACTTTAATATGTCAACATGACAACAAGAATTATAAACCTGCCTTATCCAATGTTCAGATGGCTGTCCAGGAAAGTTATGCAAATTGGCATATATTTAATAAAATAACTTAAAAGAAATCCAGAAATATGAAATACCAAGAAGTGGAGATCATTATTTGCCATTGTTCAGATCAGTCTGACAGTCCAGTGGTCTGAAGAGGTGCTCTTTTTCCAACCCTATCCAAATGGTTTTGTGTCAAAATCTATCAATTCTTTAACCACAGTGTTGTCACACCATTAAATGTGGACTGTTGTTGTTTTTTGGACTATGGGGCTGACAGCCCCATAAATTAGACCAATGGGATATTGAAACAATGACCAGTCCTTAATGCACATCTGACTCCCCCAAAGATCTGTTCATGCATCAATCCATCCGTCCCTCCCTCTGTCCCATCCACTATTCACGAATCATTCTGTCTTCAAAATACAATAACTAAGTTTTATGTGGCAGAAAATTGCAAAAGCTTTTTGACCAAATGTCTTCTGGATGGTGGTAAGAATGCAGAAATCTGGATCTTAATGCCAAAAGACTCATCAGCTGGCACTGCAATTCCCAGTATCCTTCTTCTCAAATACTGGCATTTCCTGATGCTGTAGTCCAAGTCCAGCATCACACTATATCCAGGCAACAGAGTCCTACAGCTTGGCTCTGCGATGAAACTGTCTCTGAAGGCCAGATCTGTAATACATTGCAAGCACATTGCAATGTATCTATATGGCTTCTTTTTATAAAGTATCATAAGAGGTGAATATATTTTACTATAAGTCCAGCATTTCTACTGCATTATGCACCCATGCTGAAATGACAGTTCTGTTAAAAAGAAGACTTGCATTGTAAAATATAAAATTTCACGGTACACTTTTTTAAAATGTTCAAATTGTGGGCTTTAAATGGGATCGCAGAGTGAAATTAGTATTCAATACACAATATAATAGCAGCTCTTCTTTAGCAGGCTTAAGAAGAGTCTGTTGCATGTACTGACACTCATTAGACTATAATATTAAAGGGATGTGAGAATCAGTGTGTTCATCTCCTCAGAGGGATGTCTGGTCATTTTTACTCCCTCATGGATTCCAGGAAGTGACAGAATGGGACTTTTCTTTTTGGGGGGCCACCAAAGTCTTTCCCTGGGGAGCTCAGGACTTTGACCAACTCCAGATGTGGGTGACTGAAGCAGGGCATGAAAGGGTGGAGGGCCCAGCAGTTCCTGTACAGCGAGTAGATCAAGGCTGCCGTAAAGGTTGTTGTGGTGTGTGTGTGTGTGTGTGTGTGTGTG
>JAOWBC010000002.1:3566987-3582155 GCA_028566105.1 Hypoplectrus providencianus
ATACATTTCCAGGCAAGCTAATCTTTGCTTGGACTTGGACATGTATCATTGTTGGTACCCCCCTTAAGTGTTTTCTCATTCAATAACTAAGATAAAAAAAAAAAACTAAGTGAAAAACCAAGAACTAAATAAATGACTCCCAAAAAATTATTTAGTAAAAGTTATTTTATTACCATGCAAATTTGGTTAAGATAATACGTTTTCATATTCAAAACCTAGGGGTAACAAATGTGACCTGACCCCAGCTGACAGTGAAGCACGTATGCTGTGTACAGTATTTGAGCTCACAGGAACAACACAGCTTAGTGCATCCATGCTTGACACCAGCTGTCTGAACTTCCTCCCCCTGCCCAGCTGCACTGCTCCTTTTACTGCATTCTCTCTTTTGTTACTTCTAATGATCTCGACAATTGTTTTGTACCCTCCACATGTGATTTTTTTTGTTTTATTTTATTGTGTTTTTCTCCAAGCGAGGGAGTTAAGCGAGGGAGAAAATGAGCAAATGCACATAATTGTTTACCATGTTGAGACATATTGTATGTGGGCCTCCACATGCGTTGCCCCCAGGGCCCAAGCTCATTTGCATGAAACGGGAAAAATCTGTGTTTGTACGCCAGCCCATTAAGGGTTTTCTAGGAACTGTTTTTACATTTTCTGGTGCTGCGTTTGAGACTGTGAAGTGTTGAGTAATTGATAAAGAATAGGAGATGGGGGGTTTTAATCTCTAGACAGCATTGAACTGCCAACACACATTCCACTGTGAAGGGCAAAACAATATAACTTTTCATCATGAAGATGCTCATTATGAGCATTATTGTAGCTTAGACAACTCTTTCCCCTATTGTGTCTTCTGGGTACTTCATGCGTCCATAAATGGGTGCCTGAATCAGTCATGTAGTGGGGACAAAAGTCTGTTTACACAAACATATTCCCTATATAGTCCAAAACTTTGCTGCATAAAGTTTACACTGCAAACATTCTTTGGTTAAAGTAAGGATAAAGTTAAGGTTGTGATTAGGTGTGTGGTTGTTATGGTTAATGTAATGAATGAAGGCAAGACCATGTGATGTCGTTGAGAAAAAAGTGTGTCTTTGCATATTTCTATGTTTGTCTGAGTGAGGGAGTGCCCAGAGGAGGGCACTACTGTACCAGACAATGCTGCTCACACAGCACATTGTTGACAGTGTGTCACTGCTGGCTTTGACTAAACACACATATCTTTCCCCTGAGCCATTCTGGAAACTAGACTATACACTTAATATAACCTAGGATGCCTCTTTAGAGAAAAGGAAACCATTTTGAGGGAGCAAAGAGGGCCTTGTGTTCTCAAAAATAATATCATACACCTTTTTTTTTGTTGGTAAAAATGTCATCCAAATACATCCTGGTGATATCAATATGTTTATTTTGCCAAAAAGATTATTTTACAGCAAGTGAGAAAAGTGTCTGTTCTTTTCATCTGTTCATCAAATAGCGAATAAAAGTGTTGCCAGAATAATTTTTCCAAATTACTTTGTATATATTTATATATTGTACATGGCCTACTTTGAGTTGCACATCAGCCTCTTGAGATATTTATTTATTTATTTTTTATTATTTTTTTGAACACAGATGCTTCATGAAGATTTTTCTTCTTTAAAACCTACCAGATGATGGCATTCAATGCATCCCCACACTGAACTGCTATTCCAAGACTTTTTGGCAAATGAAAGTAATGGTTTATGAAGTTTCATCTGGACATCACAACTATTGGTGCTTCTTTAGTTCTTGCCCTTGAAGTGTTTTAAAATGATTTACATGACTGTAAAAGTTACTTTTAATCAGGCTTTTCAGCTTTGATTAAGTAATAAGTTGTAAGAAAGTTAATTGTGAATTGTAACACAAAAACAGGTTTGAATCTGACCTGCAGCACTTTCTGGGTCCGAGGGTCCTCTAGTTGATTCGTCTTCATCTTGGCTTTGCGCTCATTTAGGAAATTTATCCTGGCTGACTCCTGCCAAAACCAGGCATCTACAGGTCTTTTGGTGAATGGATTCTCAGTCCCATGTACCTCTGCAATCACACAAGCACACACATTAACATATGGTTAATCTGCAGCATCTGTACATACACTCCACCAAAGCCTTCCTGAAATCAGACTTAACATTCTGTTTAAAGCTAATTCTGCCTCTTAGTATACTTTCTGATTTAACTACAGTGTAGCAATCCGGCTTCTTCTCATCCACTGTTCAAACGGTATAATTCTAATTCATGAGACGCTGCTTATTTGTTGACTCATGGCATCCTCTAGTGGCCGTAGAAGGACTAAATTTTTAAAAGAAAACTAAAACTAAGAGACAAATTGTTATTTTAAGTGAACTTTCATTATAAACATCAGTATGTGCAGTTATTCCATTCTACATCAGTTTCTATGTGATCCATGTGACTAATGCAACCATTAGTTAAGTATGTTAGTAGATATTGCAACATAAACCCTCTTCTGTTTTTACTAACTTTAACCATGTTCTTTTGGCTAATGTTTCACAGTGTTAAATAACTGGTTTTTTTTAGGATATCTTGTCATGTTGTAAATGCCAGTGCTACTAGATTCTTGGAAAAGTGTGTACGAAGCCTGTTCTTGTAGCATCCTGTCTTTAAACATAGTTAATGGACAGATGTTACAAACACAAAACATTCTCACCATCACTGCTTTTTTCTAACATTCTCCCACATTCATCTACATGTATCTATTCTTTAATCACAGGCTGCTATTAAAGACGACGTTTCTAATAACAAGCCCTTTTACAAGTCATCTTAATCCTGGAATTAGAAGACAAAGTCATTCTGTGTCCTCCAGGCATCCTGTGTCCCTCATACCTCATGTCACTAATTCTACACTGGACAGCCAGGCGTTGCAATGGCTGTAATTACCATGGCGACAGTTTGAACAGGCCTGCTAAGATCTTTTTCTGTGAAACGGCAAAGTTCTACACCCAGCCCACTTTGGTCTACAGCGCTGGGCTTATGAGGCTTATGACTTTAGCAGGTTTGGTCTGAGCAGCTGGGTCAGTCAGAGTGTGTTTCCTGCTGATTCCATGTATGTTCATCATTTGTTGGACAGAACACAAACAACAAGGTACTTCAGAACAGACATGTGTTTGCAAATTAATTCAGAATGAAAGTCCCTTAACTGTGGCTGCAATACAAATACACAAACACACACAGCACAGTAAAGACATTTATAGCATAGTCATCACAGACATACTGATCTGAGATTGTCTGACACATTTTAACAGGAAAGCAGCACCTGAATTAAAGAGCTGAGTCCGCCACCTAGTCATTGGTGGTGAATCCAGACCCGTGAAGAAACACTGCTGATCAAGGCTTTTCATGCTGAGTAAGAATTTTTTTGGGTACCTAGCCAGAGGCTGTGTGTGTGTGTGTGTGTGTGTGTGTATTTGTGTGAGAGTGTGTGTGTCTGTAATTAGCGCTATAAAAACAGAAGGAGAACTCTGAGGCTGTAAATCACCCCCCCAGTGGATCTTCAGAGCTCCTTGCACATGCTATGACACTTCTGAAATGTTTCTGTGCGTGTTCACGCGTTTGTGCGTGTTCACGCGTTTGTGCGCGTACGTTTCAGTTCACACTCTACCAGATGGAGGATGGTTACAGGTGGAACTCTACGTAAATTCAATGGATTGACAAAGTTGTTAAGCCGAGCATTTGCATTTTTAAGCATTTATATTTTATTAATAGTTTTTAAAAACACATTTTATTGTATTTTGTCTGTGCTATATTGATGTATCTTGGCTCTGCACCAAATCATCAATGCTTTTGTATAAAAAATCTGAACAAGTGTTGGTGTGTTGCTTGTCCAGTGTTGTTTGTTTGGGCTGGTGTGAGATCCATCAGTCAACCTGAATGAACAGAAGTGCAGGTGTTAATGCACCCTTAGGACTGATTGTCTGTTGCATTTGAATGTCAGTACCAATGCCATTGCAGTGCACAATGCATTGACCTGTTGTCAGGACATATTAAAAATAAGGGAATAAACAAACTTGATATGGCTCAAGAATGACTGTGCCAACACTTTACCATTGACTACAAGAGCTTTGTTTCTGTATGTTTCAATTAAGCCATAACCTTCGAGTCGGTAAAGTGAAGCTGAAGTTAAAGGGGCCC
Source organism: Hypoplectrus providencianus (assembly GCA_028566105.1). Lineage (NCBI taxonomy): Eukaryota > Metazoa > Chordata > Actinopteri > Perciformes > Serranidae > Hypoplectrus > Hypoplectrus providencianus. The sequence continues at coordinate 3,571,149 of JAOWBC010000002.1, forward strand.
AAAACTTCAGGCGTCTCTAATGGCCGGCAGGTGGCAAGTTCACTCAATTACAAAAGAAGTCCAATAGTTTGGAAGTCCAGAAGAAAACAACCATTTTTGGACTTCATTTATCAACTCAATAAGCATTTCTCTAACGAGCTTATGGTCTGAATCACTATTTTTAAATTGTCTTACAAAGATGTTTTGTGCATGGTCCCATAGAGAATAAAACGGACAATAAAACAGGAATTGGTAAGTCAAGAACATGATGCACTACTCTGTGCTTTCGTGTGGATACTTTTCACAGCCTGTTGTCAGGAAAGTATGTCAGCATTTAGTTTTTAGTAGACCTCCTTGCTAACTAATGGAATCCTCTCATCATCCCTATCAGTTACGTGCATGTGCTGCTTTCAAAACAACATTACAGCGGCAGGCATGATGCCAAACCAAAGGCTACAAACCATCGCACAAAAACCAACTGGGGACATCAAGGTAACTACATTCACCTCTTCATTACAGTCTGCATTTTTTATGTGACTCAAGCCATATAGAGTAATCGTTTGAATCTGATAATTCAAGTGGAAAGGCAACACTTCCCACAGCCAAATCGTTAGAACTGCGTGGTCACATACAACATTTGAAGAAGTCAAACTATATTCACTACAGCATGTAAGTCATAAATTCCAACCTCTAGCTGTGCACACAAGCTTAGAATTTTAGTCCAAGTTAATATTCATAAACAGTGAAAGAATAACTCACATGTAGTGAGAGCTTCTGCAGAACATAATATTAATGAAAGAGCTTGATTTACTGGTTTAATTTAAGTCTGTTGCTCTAAATATAGGTTTCTGTTCCCCTGATAGTTGCTCGTACATGACGCTGATGCTTTCTTTCAAAGGCAACACAGTAGAACTGGAATGTTAGAAAACAAAACTATGGTCTTGTTTAAGATCTTGTTTTCTATAGACACCTATAGGAACCCATGACAGCATGTTCCAAGTTGGAAAAAAAAGCCCAAAACACTTCTTTAGCCAACAGCTGTCATCTAAATAGTGTGTTGTTGATTCTGCCTTCAGTGCCATAGAAACTACCTGTCTCGAGCTGTTGGGAGTGTTGGCTTTGAGTATTGCCTTTAAGCAATGCTTTCACAGTTCACTCATAGCACAGAATGAGTAATGTCTTTCCAGAGTTGCTTAGCATTAATGTATTTGCCCTGTTATTGTATACAGTGAAGCTATGTCTCAAAAACTTCACTGTGCTTCCACAGCCAAGAAAGTGGCCTTACAGTACTTCAAACCATTGTCAGTGTAAATGGTTCCTCTTAAGGCTCGGCCACTTCAAACACTCTACAGCTGGCAAACAGACAAAAAGCAATTGAATAATGAAGAAGGTTTTGCCGAGCCAGAGATCCCTTTCAAACCTTTTACGGTTAGCTAGTTTGTTCAGCTCTTGATGTTGCTATGTGTCCATGTGGCCGTGTGTCATCCAAACCAAATGAAGTTGCCTTTGTAGTTTAAGGGGAAACTGTTGCCAATTGGAGCTCCTACAGTGTTTTTCTGACTTAAAAGACAATAAGTGCACTCTCAGGTCAAGGTGGTTTTCTCTGACAAAACACATGCTTTTACCATCGACATGAGTGATCTTTGTGTAGATCGACACAAAATATCAAGTGGCAGTTCAGTGTTGCATCGTATAGTCGTAATGTCCATATCACATTTATGTTTTGTTCTTCATTTTACTACAATGTCCTGTTCTGTATTTGTTGCATGTGTCTCCATGTTTTGGAGTCTGTAACAAATTAAAACAAAGAATAACAACAAACATGCAACAAATAGGCAATCATTTTCCTGTACTTAAAGCTGCACAACTCAAAATTTCTGAATTCGTGAAAAGGGTCATCTGTAATGATAAAACAATGGAAAATTGTCATATTACTCTGAAGTTGCTCTCTGCAAGTGATTTTGGTTTCCTTTAGTCCATTACTTTACTGTTTGAAATCAGTATTAGCATTTTCATTAACCCTGGTTCCAGGCAGATAACCAGAAAAGTTATAGCAGCAAATGGAAATGGACTGGTTGCAAAGCTATCAATGACCTGTATTTACTTTGGCAACCATTAAGGCAACCTCTAGTGACCACTGGTGGGAGCAAAGAAGGAAGTGAGGTGATGCTGTATAAGTAGTGACACAATCTTTAAATGGAGCTGGTCTGATGAGGTCTTACTAAACTTAGAACGTGCATAATGTTGGTTTACTCGCACGATTATATACCTTGAGAAATGTAGCAAACATATTTATTTTGGCCCAAACCATGATCTCTTCCAACACATAATTAAGTAGCTGTGTTACCTAACCAAAGGAAACTGTGAGTTTCAAGTGGTGATTGTTAGTTATGAGGAAATGCTGATCCTGCCACTGGTAGTGGCACTAATAAAGCAAAAGCTTGTGGGTAATAGAGAAGAGAGACAAAGAATCCATATTGTTATACGGGTTGAAGGACGTGCTCAGCAAACACTGAGGCAATGTGCCAGCACCGTCACCCTATAAACTTTATAAAGTGAAAATGTACTGTATTGTATTAACAACTTCTGCCAACAACTGCTCACACAAACTCAATTATTATACATTTAAAGCAAGTAGAAAAGTGTGAAGTTGGACATTTTTATTGATATATATGTTCTAAGTGAGGGTTAGGTAAAATGGGGGGTTTAAATCTTGATTAATTTAATCTATATTGTAATCTATAAAAGGGCATCATGATGAAATAGATTGTAACTTTTTTATTGATTTATGTAAATCTGAAAAGTAACCAATAATCAATTTGTGGTAAATACTGAGTAAAGTGCGGTACTATAAAGTGGAATAAGTACATTTTGCACAACTGATTAAAGTATATGTGGCTCAAATATACTGAATTAGAGTACTCCAGTTAATACCCTTAACTTTTTGTGTTATTAAATTATGGCTTGTTAATGTTGTAATCATATTATGCAACATCAGGCTTTTCAACATGAACTGTTTAAAGATTAGCACGGAGGAGGCAGGGCTTCCCATTAACAGGGAGAGTTTTCTCAGAATTGCAAGTACAAACATGCAGCTCCCACCCAAAGTGATCTCCTCTGGCTTCACCTTTTCCTGCTGACACACATACTGTGTGCACACATATCTGCATGGAGTAATTAAAGACCTGAGGGTGAGGGATAAGAAGCGTGTCTCGGCAGAGGATCACCTGGAGGGCAACAAGGTCCGTCTTAGACCACCGACAACATGAGAAATCTAAGGAGAGATGTGCAATGAAAGTGAAGTACAAGTGATTATTGGGACAGTAGATTTCTATTGGCATGATAGTGTGGAGATTTTCAGTAGAGGCTGTCTGTGTAGTTTAGGTAGCAAATAATACGCACATGCCCTTCTTTTATCTGATAGGGGTGAGTTGAAATTGTGGAAAAGGCCATACGGTAGCATGTGATGGTAGTTACCCTGACACAAGTTGAAAATAATTTTGGACCTAAATCTTTAGCCTAGGTAAAGACACTTGTAAAACTTTATCCACTTTCTGTAAATTGCAACTAATGTGGATTTAAATTGTCTCATTTGTTTGTTTTTTCCTACACATCTAAAATGCAGCCAAGTATATCTGGAGCTCACATACATTTTAGGCTTATCTAAATTTCACAAAGGGGACCGTGAACTTTGCAAAGGTGAATTTTTGTAAGCATTACCTGGCCAATAAGAGTAAACTGAGCTTGTTCGAAAAAAAAATGTTTTACACTTCCATTGCTGTAGAAGACATTCATTGTGTCACAACGGGAAATAACAAGTACAAAATGAATTGAATGATGGTTAAATCTTAGTTGTTCACTGCCACACTGTCATAGATTACTGGGATACTAAACTAGAACTCAACCAGCCATTTATGCTAATATTAATATAATTATTATTAAGTGTAACAAGGTATAGTTTCATTGGCAAGCTAGTAAGCTAACTTTCCAACTTGCTAGTTGATGGGATGCTGGTGGTCACTAGCAAGCTTGGTAATTCTGCAGTTATTTTATGCTACACTGTTGACAAAAAAGAAAACCAACAGTTGGCTGGTGGCAGCTTTACTTCCCTATTCAGTGAGCTAACTAACCAGCCAGCCATTTGCAATGAGGAGAGCAGATAAAGGTCAGGAGACATGGTAGTCTTCCAGCGGTGTGACGTGAGTGAGGGACACTAGCTAGCTCATACTTGGGTTATTTGTGGTTCTCATAAACTAAGTTGTCTTGAACAAAAACTATGCTCTGTTCTGTAGTGGAACAGTCCATGTTGAAATGGCAATAAAAAAATATAGCTGTATGACAATGGATCCTTTTCACTCATCGATGCTCCACATTTATCCATGGAATTCATTTGCTTCATTTCTTTATCCGTGGCAAAATATTTTGATTGATTAGCAGACTGTAGCTCATATACAGTCACCACCTGACTGAAACCTTTGTGAACCATGACTGAGAGAACATTTCCAGGTCAACTCCCATTGCAAAAATAGATCAAATGGAAAGACTGAAGATGATGTGCAATTTTAAAAAGACATGCTTTTAGGACTGGAAGAACCCTAACCATGGATTTAAATCATCCACGTTGCAGATTTTTTTTTTCATTACTTTTGCAATGTGTAAATTTGTAAAAGCACTGTTTCTGCATTGCATAGGGATATGCAGTGTGGTGGAGTGGCTAATTTGAACTCTGGACTGTTTACTCAGGCTGACATGCTGTTCTACTTCAGTTTAGTCTATGTAGGTGACAACAAGGCCATTTGAACTTTGGATCACACTAAAAAAAACACAACAAAATGCAATTTTCTGTTGTCTTTCAAAGGATCAGTTATTTATGAGCAAGAATGTAATCTCAACCAACGACAGGAAATTAGCCCAAAATGTGCATTTTAATGGAGACAAAGGAGACAGATGTTGACAGCAATAGCCAGCAGTTGCTCATGTTTGAAAAGCCAAGCAAAACACAGTGAACTGAGGACAATCTGTGGTCTGATCTGCTGCTCAGTTTCAGCTTTTTCCTTTATGTGTTCTAACTGGTTTGAACACCAAAGATGGTAAATCACAGCAGAGTACATCACTCTTAGCTGGAGTTACAGGGACTGGTGTTGGGTTTGTTTTTACTCCCCTCTCCCAACAAAACCTTCAAGAGTCTTAAGAAACAACTGCAGAAAAAAAGAGTCTTTTAGTGTCTGAAAACATTTCAGTCCAAAAACTTATCAAATACATTCCTCGGAGTTTACCCAAGATACATGAATATACAAAAAGAGCTTGAGAAATTAGGTTGCACCTGTTACCATAGAGATCTGCAACTTTCCCAATACCATTCCATCACAAGTGTGTGCTGTGTTTTCCATATTTACAGCATGTCTGCTTGTAAGTTTTTTAATGCTTAAATGTGTATTAAATCGCTTCCCAAGTGCCATGAACAACATCCTTTCAAAGTTAGACACTCCCAATCGGAGCGCTCTGAGGATACGTGGGTTACAGACATGTTATGGGTTCACTGGAAGGATACTGCTTGTTTGCGCTCACAGATGTGGCCCTGTCACTGCCTGCCAAACATATTGCATATGTCAAGATTCATTTTCAGCAATCAATAATGACCCTTTGTCCCCAATAACTAATGTAGGAGAGCAAAGCCTGACATTTCTGTGTCCCCACAGGATTCCTGCATTATTACTTTTTGGGTAGAAGTTATTGTAACAAAGAGCGTTTGATGTAGATGTGGTTTCTCTGACATTTAAAGCATGATGTGGTGAAATTATGTTTTGAGTCAGTGTATAGAGTCCCTCTCTTAATATAAAGCTAACTTTTTAAATATGCTCAGGTATGATGGCAGGTCAAAACTAGCTGGCAACATGATGCTGGCACAGATGCAGAATATTAATTGATGTTACACTCCCTGATGAATACTGGAAGGCTTTATAATAAATACAGTATCTCAATACGTGGCAGTGAACCACTATATCATGCAAAAGAAGCTATATATTGGACAGTAAAGTTACTTCCAAAAAAGCAACTGGATGTTAGTTTAATTAGCCATTTGATGTTCATTCGGTGTGATGCAGAAACTAATACTTAGTAGAAAAAGTAAAAAGACATTTGATGTTGAAATATCCTTAGAAGGGAGAGATTGAAAATTGGGTCAAAAGTCAAGACACAAATGCAACTAGATAGTGCAGGTAACAGGAAGAGGAAAAGAGTGGAAAAGAAGAATATCAAAAGTTGGGTGTTTGTAGCTTTTGTTTCTTTCATTATCAGAATTCTTTTTTTTTTTGTTCTTGATGTTTATAATGTATCTGTTTACAACGTGATGACTAATGTCCGTAATTGTCATTTCTGTGTCGATCTATAGTTTTCAACCATGAGTGAAGTGGCCGCTACGTTTCTTGACCCCAGCTGCATTTTACCACAGGCTGGCATGTAATCTTTGACACACTTGGCTGTGAATGTGTGTCACTGGTTTTTAAGAGATGGTACATGAGAAATATCAGACGTTTCAGATTTCTGTAACAAACTACCAGATTTACAGCATAAATATAAAACATAAAAGGTTATTCTGAGATTACAGCAGAAGAAAATGAGAGTGGGGACTATGTTAATCCATTTCATCAAGCATGTTGTGAAAATGCTCAGTAGCTACTGCAATCATTTCTAGTGACATGCACCAGTGCTTTACAGAGACACAGGGTGTGAGGCAGCCATCAAGTGCCTTCATGTCCTGTGTTGAATAACTGTATAGGGTTTAGAATTTAAGGAGCTGCCACAGTTGGAGTGAGCTCCACTGAACAGACTGCTGTGATAAAATTTTTAGATTACCAAAGTTTCTTTTTAAGAAATAAAAGTATAAACATTCACACCAATACAATATATAAATTATGCACCATTTTTTCCATCTGGCTCCATTTTCCATGTAAGGACATAGTGTCATACAGTCTATAAATTATTTTTTGGTCTCACAGAACCTGCTTGTCATTACATCCTTGTGTGTGGAAATTTGATTTTATCTCTGTGCTACATCTTAAATATTTTGTTTATTGTCTGTATGTAATTTCCTATTTAGACAAAATATCCTTTAAAAAAAATGCCTGACCACCAAGACATTGACTGGAAAACAAATGTTTATTCCTGGGGACATATGGTCGTACATGGTCGCTGTTTTGGGGGAAATATTACTGTACTTTAAAGATTGTAAGCTTTTGTAAAGCACTACATTTCCTGATTGTGAATCGTTTAACAAACAGTTAAGTGAAAATTACAGAAGCTTTTCTTCCCCTTAGAAGTCAAATGGGCTTTAATGGCCCAATCAAAACAGCACTGAAAACATAGCATCCGACAGTTCCAGTATGTTTTTTAGTAAAGGTTTCTTATTTATACATCCCACATCCCAAGCCCAAAGCAAGATCAATATCGAAATTACTTTTTTCCACCATAAACTCAAACAGGAATTATTTCTTTTAGTTGCTCAATACCACTATGTTAGCCAGTTGTGTGGTAGCTTTGGGTGCTAGCATACAATATGTCGGAGCTTTCTGATTTGTTTGTTTGTTTGTTTTTCTGAAAACAGCTAATTGTTGCTGCGAACAATAATGTTCATGAGACCAGTAAGACTAAACCAAAGAAATTAAAAAGTGCGGTAACCTACATGAAACTTAGAACAAAATTCAGTTGCTGCCACCAGAGTTTGATTGACAAAGGTAAGGCAGCGGTTTGCTTTACATGGCCCTCATCTAACGGCACAAGTAAAAAATGGAGCTGGATGAGCAAAGCTGCCTGTATTGCATGTAGAATTTTGTGCAGCTTTAATTGCACCCTCTCTACATTTCTTCTTAAAAGATCTTACCATTTGTAGCCTGGTGTTCCAGACCTGTTGTGCTTTCCAAGTCCACTTTTTGTCCACATCGTCCTAAACCCTGGATGAGCTGTTGCAAAGGTAATTCAGACTCCATGCTTGGGTAGCACCTCAAACCGCTGGAGCACCTTGGCGTATAGACCCCGCAAAGCTCTCCCTCCAGCCGGGCACATAGTGGACAGCAGCCGCATCCTGGCTCCCGCACTATTTCTGTACATGCTGCTGTGACTTTGGGACAAGCAGCTAGACGTTCGGCTGTGCAACTTGGACATCGGAAAACCAAATCGCCAAGTAGGATTCCAGGTAACGCCAAGTATGCTAACAGCAACCCATAGGCAAAATATATGACCATTCTTACTCTATATTGTTTTTTTTAAGTGACCACCGAAAAGTTGAATGACAGTGGAAAGATAACAGAATGAACCTCAGGACCCTGAAAGTAAACTGTGTGGGTAAACACTGTGATGCCACTGACAGGGTCCTATCTGCTCTCATGTTACTGCCTGAATATAAATCAAAAGAAGCAGCGGGCGAATATCATCAAATACATCATGAAAATCATGAAAATATATCTTTTTATATTTTGTTAATTTCTGCAGATACAAATGCGCAAGTTGAAAAAAAAGATGTAGTGTCACCTTGGAAAAATGTAGACAAAATGTACATGTATTTTTATTTATGCACAACCACTAGAATTATTACACATATGGTAAAAATCCAGATTAAATGTAAGGGCAAATATATATTTTTTGGTCAAGTTCATTGAAGTGCCAAGCTAAAATGACAAATACAAGTACAACTGACTCAGCACCACACACACTCACTCATAAAAGAAACTTCAAGTCAAAGCAAACCATGGAAAACCAGATCTTTCCTGGGGAATATTAAAGCTGGTGCTGAGTGTTTGTGATGTGGCCCTTTCATTCGCTGCCTGTCAGCTTGCACTCAGTTAAGGGCGAGACCAAGGGGTCAAAACGACTCTCCATTTCTATGAAGTCCTATTCTTTGGTCAATACAATGTGCTTTGTCACCAAATGCATATGGAAAAGTGTAACGACTACAGCGCGGCTCCTTCAGCCTTGAACAAGTGACTGTTTAATGTTAAAGTGTTTTCTCCTCTTCAAGTTTCAAATTTCTTCAGAAATTAACAATGTTCCCCGTGATTTTTACAGCTCATAGTTTTAAGCTTGTAGGACATCAAACTGAGTTGGTTTGATGATCTTGCTTCCTTCCTTCCTGATGACTTATTGTACAGTCTAAATCACAGACTCTCATCCACTGAGGAGTATGCATACTGGTAAACAGATGGGTAGAAGTCATCACAGGTAATCCTGGAAAGTGCTGGACTGAACCTTCAGGCGGATACAGAGAAGGGTCGGAAACGTCTTCCTGTTGGGTAGACCAGGACCTGTACATTAAAGGGACAATACCAATACACTAAATACAGCTACAATGGTCAACATAAACATACAAGTGGTCCTGATAATTTAAAATCTCAGTAACATAATAATCTCAATGTTGTTGAGAAAAGCTTGGAGCTGATTTTATACTGTCACATTTGCTTTGGTTCTCCTGGCTGGCAGCATCTCCAAACATATGCCAGTCTGTGCACTCACAAAGTCTTTAAGACCTTTTGCAGGTTCATGTGTTTCACATCTTGAACACCAGGTGGTCTTCAATGAGGAATCTGATGCTTCTTTGATCTGATCCAGTTTTCAGGAACTTTCGAACATCCTTTGGAGGCAAAACAATTCCAGATACAGATACCACCTGTCCAGTTTCCCAACACTTTCAGAGCATAGCTCTTCCGTCTGCAACTGTATGTGATCCTAATGGGCAGCACACCCAAACCAATAACATTTCTGTTGGGCGGCTTTTTTAATTGAAAGAAAAATGTTACTCTTGTGGCATTTGACTGTTGATACTAATAAGGAGCAGAACAGCAGAACAGCATGACTGCCTGTTAGTTCATACAATGTAAATATCAGTCATATGATGAAGCACGTGTTGCACCTCTCACAGACTGTGTGCTAACAGGAAACTTCTTGCCCATTACACAAGGAAGATATTTCCTCGTCTTTGACTGACCCCAGGATGCATGCAAGGGTTTCCAGCCCTGCAGTGCAGCCCCAGTGTGATGTCAGTGTACTTCACTGTGTAACACGCTTCAGTGTAGCTGGTCTGGGAGCATGAAGTAATGTCTGTCAGGGCCATCTATCCTCACTTTGCCTGATTCTGCCACTTACATAAGATTTCTGGACTGGAAAAAAAGGTTTACTACAGGGCCAGTGGGAATAAAGAAAGCTTATGAATGGTAAGTTCCACTGATTTTTGGCGTGACTGGCCTGTAAACAAGAGTTATTTCTGATGTTCTAATTTATGAGATGAGTCACAAATTAAAGTAAAATGTCTGAATGACAAGCTTGAAAATGTTTTTTTTTTTTCTTTTATTAATCAGTTAATTCTTACTGGCATATTATATGTTTAATATAGCATTTAGGGTGAACTGAAGTTACGCGTTATGTGTAGAAAATTTGGCAGACAGCTGTGCATTACTTTGTGTGGTGAAATTTCCAACTTTCCGGCCCAAAACTCCAATTTGAACAAAAATTCCAACTCACTGACATTTTAGGGCACTTACAATTTCCTCCCCACCCACATATGCAGCTGCATGGTGATGGAAGACACTTGTTCCACTGAACAACTGGCATACCACAAGACATTTCATTCTCATGCTCCTGGCTGGTGTGGCATTCCCTTCATAGAGTGCAGTGTTGGATGTGGTATTGGCAACAGTGGAGACAGGAAGTAGGTAAAACCCCAAATTGCCGGTGCCACAATGCAAAGTGATGACAAAATGGCTGGCTTAACCAACAACTTATAAAATTATGTATATTGTATGTTTCTTCGAGCACATTTTGTTTAGAAAAAATGAAAAGTTGGCTGTTGCCAAACTTTATTTTAACAAGCTTTTTCACATTTTGTTACACACAAGTTACATATTGTCTGATGCTTTAGCATAACTTAAAGAAGTTTAGTTAGCCTAAGACAGACTTATATAAGTTCATTCATTCATTGTCTGAACCGCTTCATCCAGGTAATCCCGGGTCACGGGGAGGCTGTGCCTATCTCAGCCGGCT